>JAJEJO010002064.1:40797-70594 GCA_020662805.1 Glaucomys volans
CATCACCATCCTCATCATCACCATCACCATCATTACCATAATCATCATCGCCATTACCATCATCATCTCACGAGAGTCAATACCCCAATAAAAATGCTCCACATGCCATAGGAGCCCTTGTGGGCTCTGGAAACTCGCTGAGCACTGTGGTGCTGTATGATCAGCCTCCATTGGGTTGTTGGGCTGACCTCGGGGACACAGGTGTGTCGTCATCACTGTTTACAGTTCAGAGAATGGAGGCCAGGTTGGGTGACCTGCCCAAGCTGTTCTCAGACTCACAGACCTGCCTTTCTCCTCTGGGCTTGCTGTCACCAGGGCCCCTGGGCCTGCTGACCCCAGTGTTCTGTGACTCCTCCTGTGCACAAGAGTGTTTCTTGTCCTTTCAAACTGATTTTGCACAAGTGCTTTTAGGTGTTTTTGTAAGTGAAATACACTTTCCCAGGGTGGCGGCTCAGATGTAGGCTTTCAGCCGCTGCTTGGCTTGGCACATTTCCAAACGTCTCCCAGCCACGGTCGCTCTAGATTTCTTTTTGCCAGAACCAAGATCAGAAATAACTCAGCTGTGAAAAAAAACTCACAAGCTGGCCGGCAGCCCTGGGAGAGGGTGGACTGCCGCTGGGCTACCTCCCCTCTGAGTCAGAAGCGCCAGGCTAGGTGGGAGAGGGACCAAGGTTTTGGAAGACTGGTGGCTACGTAGGGACCAGGGATGGTCCCATTGTAAGAAAGATGAGGATCGGGTGTCTGTGTCCCATCCACAGTTCGGGTTTTCTCTGCCGGGCTCTGGATGTCAACTGGGTTGGAACTTCTGGTTGGGGCTGCTAAGATCCCTGGGCCCCAAATATGGTTGGTGCGATTCCAACTGAAAAGAAGTATTTTCATTTTGTGGCATTAAAATATTTTTACAGGTCTTTTTTGAAGCTTCCTGTGACCATATCCTGGTTGAATGTGGTCCCAGTGGAGGGGAAGCTGTGACTAACGGCAGTGAAGAGTCAACACTCTGCCCACACCGTCCGCCTCCTGCTGCTGGGAGACCCCGGAAGGCAGGCCTGGGGTGCTGCTGGGCTTGAAGTTCTTCTTTATTTCTTTTTCTTGCTTTGGTACTGGGGGTTAAACCCAGGGGCATTTCTATCACTGAGCTACACCCCAGTCCTTCATTAACTTTATTTTGAGACAGGATCTTTGCTAAGTTGTCCAGGCTGGCCTTGAATGTGTGATCCTCCTGCCTCAGCCTCCTGATAGCTGGGTTTGCAGGATTATAGGTGTGTGCTCCTGCACCCAGCTCTGTACTTAAAGTTCTCAGCTGGTGCCAGAGGAGAGGGCTGGCTGTGAGCACGAGGATTCGCTCTGCATGCTCTTCACATCCCCCACACCTTTCTCCCCACACCAGGATGGAGAGACCTGAGGTTCCCCTCCCCCAGCCCCCAGAAGCCCTTCTGGAAGGAAAGACAAGAACAGCAAGAGCCACAGCCCACAGGTGAGTACAGCGTGTGTTAAAGGCAATAGGCTAAAGGCCAGCACAAGTTCTGGAAAGTTCCCAGGGAGACCAGCTGTCTCCAGCACTCTGCCAAATTAGATACCTTTAACAACTCCCCTGATTGAAACTAAAATGCTGGATAAAAACTTTTTTTTTGGTACCGGTGATTGAACCCAGGGGCACTTAACCACTGAGCCACATCCCAGCCCTTTTCTGTATTTTATTTAGAGACAGGGTCTCACTGAGTTACTTAGGCCTCACTAATCTGCTGAGGCTGGCTTTGAACTTGAAATCCTCCTGCTTCAGCCTCCTGAGTCACAGGGATTATAGGCACATGTTACTGAGCCTGGCAAAAGACTTTTGAAAATCTTTTTTTTTTTTCCCCCACACATTGTTGAGTTGGCATGAAAGAAAGAAAATGGCAATCCTCCAAAGTGAAGTGAAGGCAGGAAACCCGGGAGGCGGTGAGCCACTGTTAGAGATGTAAAGAACAGGAGGACATCAGGTCTGGGTTTTGCCTAAGGGGGACACAATAGGAAAGCCCCTTAAAACTGGAGTCCAAAAGGCCTATGTCCAGAGTGTTGGAAAGAATGAAGAGTAAATCTCACTGCAGAAGAGAGCAGAGGCAACCTGGGTTAGAAGAAGAACTACCTCCTCGGAGATTCTGTCACACAAGCTGGTCCTCCTGTGAGTCCCCATTTGAATTCAAGGTGCTCATTTGGGTCCAGAGAATCTCATTTAAAGTGGCCCCTGCCCCTAGCGCCCCAGCACTGGCAGAAGCAAACCCTAAACCTCCCCTGAGGAGCTTGGAACTACAACGTCAGCCTCGAGCCACATTCCAAGGAGAGCCAGTGAGTGGCTCACGGTGCAGGCACTCCTTCACACAGAAGAGAAAGAGGACCAGCAGAAACAAGAGGCAGTAGAAGTAGACCCTGGCAGCTTCCAGATGTGACACCGTCATTCGCAGACCAAAACCAAATGGAAGAGGTTTCATTTTTAAAAAAATAAAAGAGAAGTTTGGAAAAAGGAGCACAAAATAAGAGGTCATCAGAACAGTCAGCCCTGACCAATGAACCTACTGAAACTGTCCATGAGGACAGGTCGAACCAGAGAAGACTCAGAGCGGGTTAGCAAACTAGAAGTGCTGGCAGAATAGCCCAGAAGCAGAGGGAGAGAGAGGGCCTAATGCACTTCCATTCAGAGCTCTAGAAGGTGACAGAAGGGGGGTCCAGGCAGCACGTAAAGAGGCAGGGCTGGCGATTTTGTGGAATTGTTATAAATCCTCACTCAGACCCAAGCAGACTAAGCAAGGTGGAGAAAAAGAAGCTCACTTCCAGACGACATGGGAGTCAAACTGTGCAACCCAAAAGAAAAAGAGAAAGCGCTAAATCATGAGAAAGACTCTCCCCAAAGGATCAGAAAGTTAGATTTCCAGCTGATTTCACCAACAGAGGCCGGAGCATGGGGAATCATACTTCTAGTGCATGGAGCCCGGTCACTGCCACCTTAGAAGTCCCATCCTTCCAGACAGAGGGCAAAGGAAAGGCAGATTCAGGCAAGTGACAACTGAGGTCTTTACCATCAACATGTCTCACTAGTCCCTGGAGTTTCAAGACGGTGGAGTAGAGCAGGTCGCTTTCCTGGCTGCTCCGTGGCCTGAAACCCAGAAAGCAGATCGGCAGCTTCTCAGCAAGGGGGGTGCTGGAGACCTTCAGGGACACCACAAGTCATAGGTAGAACCTCTACTGCCTCAGATCCTCACTGTCAGATGGGTGGACACACAGACAATGTGAAAAAGCAACACATTGCCCCAAACAGACCAAGACACTTTGGTAACAGAGTCCATAACACCACAGTGGAAGAAATGTCGGAGAAGGAGTTTAGAACGTTCATAGTTCAACTGATCTGTGAGGTAAAGGACCATGGATGTAAAGAGGGAAATCAGAGAAAAAACTGGAAGTGAGAGATCACTTTGATAAAGAGTTAGGAATCCTGAAATGTCCTCACTAAGGAAAACCTAAACGTAATGCACATCAGGCAGAATAAAAATCGCTGCAGAGAGCAGACGAGCTGCATAAGAAGGGACAGTGGTGGGCACATATTTGGGGGAAAATAAATATGAACCGCATGATGCCTCAACAATAAGGTCCCTTTGTGGTGGGAGGAAGCAGGCCAGCCTGAGATGTTGGTCGGCACTGTGTAATTTGGGAGAGGATGTTCAAAATTAAAGCTTTCAGATTCTTTCGATTATTTGGGAGGAAGGCAAATACATTGGCCAAGTTTAGACTTGGCTAGCTGAGTGCTCAGAGCGAGAACAGCTCGGGTCAGCACTAATGACAGGTCAGAGTGTCCGTCTCCTAAATAAGTAAAAAGCACAATCGGGATAAGAAAAATATGAAAAAAATCTCAGATGACTCCAACCATGGGGAGAAAGGGGGCTATGGGCAAGGAAAGTAGAATAGAAAGTGGATTAAAGATGGTAACAAATCCCTCTGAGCAAGTGAGCTATCAGTGATACATGGTAAATGGACTGAACCCTGGTTTAAAGACCACTGTCTGGCTGAATTTTACAAACATCTAGATTATGGTCTGTTTATAAGAGATGTGTTTCAAATATGAGGACCCAGAACTGTTCAAAGTCCAAATATAGACAAATTAGAGCAGAGGTGGCCCAAATGTAGCTCAGTGGTAGAGCTGACGCTCAGCCTGCCCAGGGTCCTGGGCTAAATCCCAGCACCCACCACCACACCCTCCCCCCAGGGAAAGAAAAATGAAAGAAAAAAGAAAAAATTATAGTAGGCAATTACTGTCTAAAGGAAAGCTACTGCAGCCGTGGTAATGGAAGGTAAGAGGAGGCGTTGAGAGAGAAGAGCGTTTGGGGGTCTGCTGGTCACTGGACACCTCAGTTCACCTGGAAGCTCCAACAGTTCCGAATTACCACCCCAGCACCTCTCCAGATCACCTGGGGCTGGTTTCAGGACTCCTGGGGCACCCCAGATCTGCAGCCGCTCAAGTCCCTTAAATAAACGGCATCGACCTCTTACAGCTCCATCTACTTTAAATAATCTCCAGACTATCTACACTACCTAATGGAATGCAAATGCCCTGGAATAGCGGTTCTACTGTGGTGTCTGGGGAATAATGAGGAGAAGAAAGGTGGTCTGTGTTCGGTAAGAAGAAAACGTTTTTTCAAATACTTCCCATCTGCGGGGGTTGCATCTACGGATACAGAACCTGCAGATGGGAAGGGCCACAGAGCAGCCATCCTGGCTGAGGAGAGCAGGGAGAGCAAGGAGAACAAGCAGAGCCACCTTCTTCGTGGGATATGCTTAGGTCGCCTCAGTGGAGCTACAGAAGATTCGAGGGACACGGTTGCAAATGCAACCTCGCGCACGCAGAGCACGTGGGAGCCCCAGGTGGCTCCTTCCGGGCAGGCACGGGTCTTCAGAGGTCGGCCAGACGCTGAAGCTCACCTTCGCACGCTTCAGTCTGGGAGCCTGACTTAGGGATGGAGATGGGGTGCAGGAGTCTTATGAGGGACACTGCTGGGCTCAGAGCAGAGTGGGCAGCGACACAGTTCAGAGGAAGAGCTCTGGAGCTGGAGGTCCTTCAGAGCTGCTTGAGTGGGGGTCAGGGTCCCACCTTGACCAGCCATTGGACCCAGGCTGCCCACCAAAGAAGGAGTGGCCTTGGTTGGGGCCAGGCAGTTTCTTCAGCCCCGGCAAACTTCAGGAGAGCTGGCAGCGAGGGCTGCCTTCCAGCAGCCACCCCAGCAGCTGGAGGTGCCATGTCCTTCATTGCGGAGGAGAAGCCAGGCGATCCACACAGCACCCACGGTCATTGGTACACAGCTGTCTTCTCTGATGGCAATCTACACGGTTAGCCAAAAAGTCCACTGGAAGGTGCTCATCCTTTTGGAGAAAACTGCACCTATAAACAACTCACAAGCCAGAAAAGAAACCACAGCCCCGATTAGAAAATGCAGAGTATTAACCAAATAAATATTTTGTATTAAGACTTGTGAGATCCAACCTAAGGGCTATTCAGAAGAGGATTTATGATTTCAAATGTTTGTATTAGCAAATCATAAATGCCCTGAATAAACAAGAATCGTAGAATAAACCTCAGGATTAGAAAAAGGAGTCGACCTTAAGTCAAGAACAGAAATGTGTGAAAGAGACAAACATAAATAGGGAAGAGAGCCAAAGTCAAAAGATCGTTCTTGGAGAAGACTGAGCCCATTAGACAAAGCTCTCCCAAGATAAAAGAAAGCAAGAATGATATTAAGGATGAGAGAAGGACCACCAGTCCAGAGGCTGGACTGACAGATTAAATCAATTTTTGCCAATACACTAGAAGTGGTTTTTTTGTTTTTGTTTTTTGGTTTTCGGATTTTTTTTGGTGGGGATTGAACCCAGGGGCTCTACACTGAGCCACATCCCCAGCCCTTTTACCTTTTATTTGGGGACAGGGACTTGCTAAATTGCTGAGGCTGCTCTTGAGCTTGTGATCCTCCTGCCTCAGCCTCCTGAGTAGTTGAGATTACAGACTACATTGGAAGTCTTAAACAAAATCGCCAAATTTCTAAAATATATATAATTTATTCAATTGACTCAAGAAAAAAATAGAAAACCTGAATGGCCCTATAGTTATTAAATAAATTACTGTTTTAAATCTTCCTACAAATGCAACATCCCAGGGGCTGGGGACATAGCTCAGTTGGTAGAGTGCTTGCCTTGCAAGCACAAGGCCCTGGGTTCAATCCCCAGCACCGCAAAAAAACAACAACAACAACAACAACAAAAAACCAAAAAAACAAATGCAACATCCTTTCCAGACGGCATTTCCAGATATGTGGATTCTCTCAAATGCTGGAAGAATGAGCTCAGATTTCTACTCGGGAGCGTAGACGCACAGTCAGCACCATCCAGCACCATCCAGCGTGTCCTATCAGGTTAGCACAGCTCGGTGGCCAGAGGGAGACAGGCAAACAAGAACCTTCCGCCAATTCTGCTTGTGAACATAGATTCCAAAAAACATTTTAGGTGATTAGCACCAAGAATTTGGCAACAACAATGGAAAAACATAGTATATTATAGTTAGGTTGTGTTCACTTGACAAGTGCAATGTTGGTTTGAGGACGTGAACGTGATTCATCATATTAGCAGGTTAAAGGGAAAACATAATCCTTTCCATAAATGAAAAAAAATTATTCAATCAAATTTATCATTCATTCATTACAAAAATTCTTTTCATCCTTAACAAAGAATGAAATGAAATTTTGTTTCCCTTTAAGTCAGGGAAGTGAAAATGTGTGTGTGTGTGTGTGTGTGTGTGTGTGTGTGAACACACGTGGCCAAACATGGATGGTGTCGGACAGAACACAGGACTGCTGGAAAATGGGTGTTCATGGTCAGCGGCCACGAGCTGATGTGGCACCACATTGTGACCTAGGTTCCAGCCTGCGTGGGAACACGAGAAAAATAAATTCAAGGCATAAAGATCAAAAGGGAGAAATAAAGCCTAATGCTGTTGACAGATGATATGATCGCTGAAACAGGAAATCCAAAAGAATCCCCCAATAAATGAGCCGAATGGGGAGCCTGGTGACTGTGTGCAAAGCGTAAACACACACACATGGAAGCCATCGCGCGTCTGCACACCATCAACATCCAGCCAGGAAAAGTAATTCAAAAAAGATGTCACTTCAGATGAAAAGAGTTCTGGAGGTGGATGGTGACCTTGGCCACAGGTCACAGTGGACTTAGTCTGCCTGCTCCGTGTGTTTGCACGTGTTAGGAGGTCCGTTCTGTGCTCTGTGTGTTTTACCACGTGCAAAGAACTTGGAATTAAGAAAACAGGCAAGACCATCACGAGGAGTAAATTTTTCACTAAAAGCAAAGAAATGTTTAACGTGAAACTCTTGAGACAGCAACACTCTTTCTTTTTTCTTTTTTTCTGGATTTTGAGCACACGGGGGTGTATCCTATTACTATTCTTTAACAGATGTGTAATATACACTCTTTTGTGTGTTTAACACAACCACAACTTTACACGTTGAAAAATAATAAACACATACGCAGGACCAGCCTCCTTTCTTTCAGGATAAAACCTCAAAGGACGGAGTACAGAGGGGTCTCTATCAGGGTTGGATCTGGAGGGCGGGAGGGACAGTCAGATCTGCGCTGTAGATATTAGTGACAAGGTGAGCAAGGAATCCAAGCATTCGATCTAGTTGAATCCCCACTTCCAAGGGTAACAGAGAGATGGTGTTAAAGGTAATTCAGTTCTTTCTGATTTTGGAAGTTTCCCTTGCAGAGGAGGGGGGAACTCACATTGTTCTCTCTGCTGTTTTCTCTGTGCAACAGTGGGGGTGGGAGTAGGAGTGGGAGATTGGAGGGACATTGGATCCTGGGTCCAGACACTTTCTTCTCCAGACATGGTTTTGAGGATGGTTCGTTCCCTCTGAAACTGGGACTGAAATCTAAGCGCCATTGTGGTGGTGTTGGGAGGCAGGGCTTTAAAGGGTGCTGAGTTGTTTAAGAGGGACCAATGCCTTTCTCTTGGGACTGGGCCAGCCCTTGTGGTTTAAGTCCTTGCCCCTGGGCCTGGATTAATCACCATGAGGGCAGGTTGTTATCAAGTAAGGCCTGCACCTCCTGTTTTGCCTCTTCTGCACACACCTGCTCACCCTCCTGACTTCTACCATGTTATGAAGCAGTATGACCTCTTCGCTAGATACAGCTGCCTGATCCTGAACCTCCTAGCCTTCAGAATGTGAGCCTCAATCAACTTCTTTCCTTTATAAATTATTCAGTCTCAGGTATTCTGTTATAGCAACAGAAAATGGACAAGGCCATGAGTTTAGATCAAATATATACTCTTGTGGGGTGCTAAGTTCAATGGCAGGAGCAGCCAGCTGTGTGTTGGTAGGATGGACACCAAAACTAAGCAAGACCTGGGGCTGTGTCCATAAGGAAACCTCTGCCTGTCCCTGCAGGTGCTCCTGGCTGTCCCAGCACCATCTGCCTGGCTGGAGCTTGGGAGATGGCTCACAGCTGCACAGTCAGCACTGAGGGCAGCGGACAGTGGAGGGCACTGGCTGTGGGAAGATGGTGGGGACTGTGAGGGGACGCTTGGAGGTGGTGATGACTGTGAGCCTGATGGGGGTAGCACCCACACACCCAAATGGGTCATGGGGCACAGTCTATAGTGCGCCTCACATCTGACATCTTTTGGTTGCAAGGCTCTTTACAAACCATTTTCTCTGCCATGCAGAAAGTTGACGCCAATTTTTCCTTCAGCAATCAGGCAGTCTTCCCTGTCCCATTTCCTTTCCCACAGACTTGTTGGGGGCAATGAGGTATTTCTGTCCACTGTCAAGGGCACGTGTGCAGCCCAGCACCAGACAACTGCTGACACTGAGCCCAGGGTCAGGATGCGGTCAGCAGTGGTGAGGACCCAACCAAAGGGACGGTTGGATGTGGTCCAGGCAGACTTTTATCACCTTCAAAGGTGGGCCTGGAAGAATCCTCAGGGCTCCGCGGTGGTTGGATGTGGGATGTGGGGCTGAGGCGCCTCAGGGAGGTGGAGGCTGATGCTGGGCTTCAGGCTGGGCGGAGGTGTGCCGTGCTGCAGAGGACAAGGGGGACGGCAGCGGTGTGACTTTGGAAGGACTGAGCTGTGGCTGGTTGGGGGACATTCCAGAGGCCATCAGTGACAGGGCAGCCTCCAGCCCGGCCCAGTGCTCTCTGGAGGCTGGCACAACAGACAGATGGCCCCAGGCCATGACCTGAGCCTGCTCCTCGAATCGCTTGGGCCTTTAGAGTCATTGCCATGGAGGCAGCCATACCACCAGGCCTCCTCTTCTCCCCCCAGAAAGAGGCTGTGGACAGTCAATGATTCAAGGACCTGTTGTTATTCTCCTGTAGTATCTGATCCAGCAGAATGGTCTGGCAGACACCTGGGTGACCTCACAGGGGACACAGAGACTGACTTTGAGAACCCTCCCGTGTCTTCCCTGCTGGCTCAGAGCTCATCTTGGGGGCAATCCAGGGACCAGGGAGCTAAATGGCCCCTGATGTCCTTCCAGAGTCTGTGTTTATGCAGCACCTGGTCCTGGTGGGGAGCAGAGGATGGGAGGGAAGGTCCCACACGTCATCTGGTGGTGAGAGCCCACGAGTGTCACTCTGGGTTAGACCCTTTTTACAGAGGAGGAAAAGTGAAGCCAGAGGAAACACCCAGCCTGCTGCCCCACCCTGGCCCCCATGCCCGAGGCTGAGCCTTCCCTTCTGTAGGGGACAGGCTTCCCTGGGCCTCGTGGTCTTCCTGAGGGCAGGGAGGTGAGCAACTGGGGTAGGGAGCTGGCCGCTGGCCCCAGGGGGCTGGTTTTCCAGAACTTGCTTACTGGGGGATGCTGCTTGGCTTTGTTCCCGGTACCTGCTTCTGGATGCTGGCTGAGGCTGGAAGAGGAGGCTGTGTCAACCTCCTGCCTGCTGGGTCACTCTGGAGGACAGGAAGCCAGCCAGCTAAAATGTTTGAACAACCTGGGTGGATTGAACAAAACCTTCAGGCTGTCAGCTTGCGATCCTCTGACTTGAAGCAGCATCCACACCTTACAGGGGAAAAGGTCCAGACCGGGGCAGGGACCGGGCCAGGTCACCCAGCATGAGACACAGAGCTGGTACCCAGTCTTCCACCAGCCTCCCCAGACCACCGCTGCCTTTCTCTTTGGTATTGGCTCCAGGACAGTGTCGGTGGGACTGGGGACCTGAGAGGCCGCTGGCCAGCCGCTGTGCACAGGTGGAGGAACTGCTCTGCCCAGGTCGCCCATGGCTGGGGCGCTGCTGCCCCCGTGTGGCCGAAGTGGGGAGGTGCTGGCTGTGTTGTGCTTAGGAGGCTGACCATCCTGAGCCTGTCCAGGGTCCAGGCTGTTTCCCAGGAGGGGAGCTGGCCTTCCCCTGTCCTCCCGCTTCCCTGGGCCTGTTTCCCCAACTGGAAAACGAATGGAAACAGGGTTTTTGTCGGGTTAACAGCGAGGCAACAGTGCAGAGTGCCATGAGTCAGCAAGTGACATGCACACAGTGATGTTCACCTGTCCCCTCTTCACCCACACCTGGGGAGGCCGACAGGAGGGCCTGGTGACACCCCTGGGGCTGACTGCGTGCTAACCACGCCCGGGTGCTCTCCCTCCCTCCGCTGTGCAGCCCATCTCATCCAGTCCCACCAGCATGCAGAGGAAGTGCCACCACCCCCTCTGTGACAGACGAGTCGGGACAAGTTAGGTAATGTGCCCCTGGGCACACGGCCAATCATGGCAGGGGCTGAACTTGCCCATAGTCCCACCACAATCAGAGAGAAGGACACGAGGCACCCGCAGGGCATTGGACTCCAGCTCAAGGTCTGCCAGAGAAGGAGGCCCGCTTCCGGGGGATCTGCCACAGAGTCCTCCCAGCGGTCTGTGCTTGGTGTCACTGAGAAAGGCAGGGTGTTCTGCTGGCAGCATCCTGACCCCTCAGAGGCCTCTGTTTGCCCCACAGCTGCCAAACCATCTTGGCTTTGGTTTCCCAAAGATGGCTCACTCTGGGGACACTGAGGCTGCCCAGGGCCACCAAGGAGTCTGTGCACCTCTGCATTTCTGACCAAGGGTTGGGACACGTCAGGAGAACTGTGGCCTTTGGATGGTCCTGTCTGGGCCCCCAGGAGGCAGAAGGGAGACTGAGGCCCGGGAGATGGCAGTCCCTACGTGTCCCGGGAACTGCCACATCTCAATGCAGGTCCCCTTTCCTCAGGAAGGCTGGTGGGCTTGCTGGATGGAAAGGAGGTGAGGATGCAGGGGAGGAAGGGGGTCCCTGGGATCTGAGGACTCAGAGTTCTGTCCCCTAGTCCCTTCAGAGGGAAGCAGGGTGAAGCTCTGGTAGGGGCCTGGCCTCACCCTCACTCAAAGCTCTGGAACCTGCTGAAACCAGCTTTTGGAGAAACAGCAGCTTGTTAGAGTTGGGGGCTGTTTGCAACCTGGGGTGGGCCCCTATCTGGGCCCTACCTCCTCAGGAGAGCTGCTCTACTTTTCTGAGCCTCATCTGTAAAATGGCCATCAGTCCTACCTTGCAGAACTGGTAAGAGGTCAATTGCAACAGGGTTCCCATCTCCTCCATTAAGCACGATTAGGGTTGTAATTCAATGCTTCCTCGTGTAAGGACTGTTGAATCTCGGCCTCCAGCTCTTAGATCCAGAGGGACAGAAGACCGTTCTGTCACCCTGTTATTAGCACCTAGCACAGAGCTGGCCCTCAGTTCACATTTTGGGAAATAAATAAAGATTTATAGAAAGTCAGACACGTAAAAATATCACATCTGTGAAAACACAGCAAGCAGCTGCCAGGAGGAACTCCTGGGGAGGAGGATGCTGGCGGCCGGGGGAGCCCAGGACACATCCCAGAAGGCTGGAACGACCCCGGCCCACGGCGGCGCCAGCGCGCACTACTCAGCTGCGCCCGGCAGGTGGCGCCCGCCCCTCCCGCCTGCCGGAGGGTGGGCGGTTGTCAGAGGCGCCTGGACCCTGGGGATGCGTTTGGAGCGGTGAATGCTCAGACCTCTCTGCGGGGAGCCGAAGACTTTTGCTCTTCCTGCAAGAACGAGCTGGTGGCACCTCCAGGGGGAATGATGTCCCCTCCTGCGAGCCCAGCCAGTGCAGGTGCTCAGATGCTGTGGCCAGAAGGAAGGAGCGAGGGTCGGAGGGGAGGAAGGGGAGATCCTGGCTGAGGCAGGAGTGGGCGCTTCACATGCTTCCTCTGTTGAAATGGACGAAGGTATAGATGTTTGAAATCGTGCTCCGGGTAGGTGATGGGCATAGGCCACAGGGAAGGAGGATGGAAGGAGGGAAGGGGAGGTGATCCCAGCAGCACCACAGGGCACAAAGGAAGAACGGGGTCTCTCTGCCCCTGACCCCCCACCAGCCCATCCCAGAGCCCCTCCACCTCCACCCCATGGTCTTGGCTTCTGGATCATCCTTCCTCCAGAGACATCTGTGTGTGTGTGTGTGTGTGAGAAGGGGACCCATGCGCAAAGAACTGCTCCCACAGAGTGGGAAGAAAAAATGACCATCTTGAAAAAAACCCTTAGCCAGATTTGGGCCCTTCTAGAGAAAGATCACCTTGAACACTTGCAAGGATAGAGGACAGGGTGGGTCCCAGTGCCAGCACCCCTCCCAGGGGACAGCTTCCCAGCCTGCAGGGACCGCCTTTCCATTTACACTGCACACAGGGTTTTGTTCTCTCAACAGCTCAGACTGGGGAGAGCTTCCTCCTTGCACAGATGGGGACCAGGACCAGCAAGGTAAAGGGACAGCCCTATGCCAGAGTGCAGATCAGGACATCCCAACTGCCTCCCCACACGGGTGACCTTCTAGATGGTCAGGGAAAGGCCAGAGGACTGGGGGCACCGCCCGTGTGCCTGGGTGGGAAGTGGGTGCTGACCAGCTGGAGTCCCTACAGTAACTTGGAGGCCAGCTTCCAAATGTTCTTCTGCTCCTCCTTCTCCTCCTGCTCCCTCCTCCCTCCTTCCCTTGTCAAGAATCTGTAAGAAGAGTGGAGAGCGAGTTATAATTGCCCCCCGCGGAACTCACCTGCCGTGAAAGGGTGTTAAATAACACGCAATTTACATGTCTTCCCTGTAGGAAATTATAGAATCAGAGCTTTCAAATTAGCAACAGATTTTTTCTAATTGAATCTATTTCCCGTACGGCAGGTGAACAGAGAAACGGATCAGGTAGTTCAGTTTCCCCTGCAAATGGACCGCCCAACGATTGAAGGAATTAAATGCTTATTAAAAGTGCAGGTTAAATTGATATTACGTTTCTGGGAAATCTGTCTGTGGAAAGATGTCGCATGTACCCTGTGTCTGCACGATGGCTTGTGTGACAAGACAAAGGGTGTCCCCTCCCAGAGAGGAAAAGGCGTGGACAGGTTGGATCAGGGAGGAAAATGGGGATGAGGTGTCTGCCCCCTCCAGCCAGTTCTTAGCTCAGAGCCGGGCTCCCGTGCGCCCAGTGCTTTAAACCTATCTGGGCCTCAGTTACCCCAGGGTGAATGGTAGTCATGCATTGGTTAGGGTCCATGTGGACAATGGTAAGACAAAGCGTGGGACACACTTAGAATGGGCCTTGCACAGAGTAGGTCCTCATATCTTTTTTTTTTTTTTTTATTACCAGGGATTGAACTCAAGGGCACTTAACCACTGAACCACTGATCCCCAGCCCCTTTTTTTTAAAATTTTATTTTTTATTTTGAGACAGGGTCTCACTAGGTTGCTTACAGCCTCAATAAGTTGCGGAGGCTGGCCTTGAACATGTGATCCTCCTGCCTCAGCCTCCTGGGCTGCTGGGGTTAGAGGCGTGAGCCACCATGCCCAGCTAGAAACATATCTTTATACTACTGTAACTAATTATTGTTATAATTAGTGAATTAGTTGTCTATGCTGCAGAATAAATCAACACAAAACTTAGAGGCTGAAAACATATATACTGCCAGGCGTGGTGGCACATGCCTGTACAATCCCAGTGGCTTGGGAGGCTGAGGCAGGAGGATTGAAAGTTCAAAGCCAGCCTCAGCAAGTTAGCAAGGCCCTAAGCAATTGAGACCCTGTCCGAGAATAAAAAATAAAAAGGGCTGGGGATGTGGCTCAGTGGTTGAGGGCCCCTATGGGCCCTCAGAAGGACGAGGAGGAGGAGGAGACGACGACCACGTGTTCTCAGGTCCACACAAGTACTATTGCACAGCCTCAGTGGGCTTGGGAGTCTGGGTGCTGTTCACTGGGACGTTTGCTTAAGGGTCCCCCTGAGGCCACACATGGCATGGAGACAGGGTCTGTTGTCTCACCTAAAACCTCGACTGGGCAGGGTCTGCTTCGGAGTCCCTGTGAGCACTGGGAGAATTAGCCCCTGCCAGCTCCGTCCACGCTGTCTTCCCAAAATGGCAGCCCAAACCTGGCGGAAGCGAGTCTGCCAGCGAGAGTGACTCTGCAGGCCACGCAGGGGTCAGAAGTTCCAGGACCTCAGCACACACTGACATCTTCAGTGGAATTCTGGCCTCCTTCCCGTTCCCTCAGTTAGAATCAAGTCACAGCCCCGCCCACACTTGAGGGAGGGACCTGGATATCTGGAGGCTGAAGCTGGTGACAGGGCAGGCAGAGGCCTTCCCTGCTCTGGTTCCCAGCCTGTGGGGCCACCGGGCCCTCCTTCCTAAAGGGTGTGGGCCCTGGGGGTCCTGCCTGGATTGGGTTCTTGTAGTTCCTGCCAACCTTTCCCTGTCCTGATCAAGCTGCCAAGGACACAGACCTTGAGATTCAGGGCACTTTGCCCAGGGGTGTTGGGACCCTCCCTGGGGTCAGCATGGACTCTCCCACCCTGCGCCCAGGGAAACCTCCTGACTCAGGGGCTGACGCGAAGACCCAGCCTTCTTGACAGGTTCAGCGCTGCCGATATCCGTCTGGGAAACACTGACCTGGGCAGAGAATCCTAGTCCCCAGGAAGACCCACAGGACCAGCAGCTGGGTGGGCAAACGGGGCCTGGGGGACACTGATCTGAAAGGCAAAAGTCTCAGTGAACGTGCACTATGGGAAAACATTGATCCCAAAGAAAGTAAGTGCAGTAGGAAGAAGAGAAATACAAATATTTAAATTTATTTATTGCCACGCCGAGAATCAAATCCAGGGCCTCACGCGTGCTGGGGGAGCACTCTACCGCTGAGCTGCACCCCAGCCCGGAAATGAGAAAAAGTGAGCTAGAAATAATTGCACACCCTTTATAGAAGATGAGCCGAGTGACACAACTAATGGAAAGAGCTTCAGTTTGGAGAAGACTTGCTCTGAAAGTGAGGGACCCCTGGCAAAATTCTCAAGGAGACGCTGGCCGTTCACATCCAGGCAGCTGGAGCCCGGCCGGCCCTGGCCTCCCTCTCACACCCCCTGCCCCACCAGGTCCTTCTCGGTCTCTCCAGCCCTGGGGCTCACCAGGTTCTGCCCAGCTGTGGCCTCTACCCAACAGCTGCCCTTCCCGAGGAGAGGGGTCTGGTGGCAAAGAGTAAAGTCAGGGCCCCCGGGTGCTGCAGGCAGAAGCCCCCTCATCCAGGTCCCCTGTGGCTGGAGAATGACCAGGGCACAGAGATCCAGTGGCCTGCCCTCAGCGCTGTGGGAGGACTCACAGTCTCCCAGGCCCCCTGCCTGGGCTCAGGAGCCAGGGGTGGTTGGCAGGAGAGGGTCCTGTGGAGCCCTGGGCAGCAGGGAGGCAGGAGGCTGAGGAAGGGAAGGTCTGAAAGGAGGAGGGGAGGGAGCCAGAGTGGGCCGCAGGAAAGGCTGCTGGGAACTCTGCCCTGTGCCTGCTGTCCTCAGTCTGCCACAGCCCGTGACAGTCCTCTGTACTCCTCCTGAGGACGCAGGCTCAGGGCAAGGCCACTAGGAGCCTGGGGCCGCCTAACACGCAGGTTCTGGGCCCAGGTCCCCACCTCCTCTGCAGCTCCAGCCTCCCCCTCAAGCCCTTGGCCTCCTGTCCCAGACTTCCCTGGATCCTTTCTTAAGAACTAATCCCCCTCCCCCGATTATGCTCCAGTGAAAAGCCTCTTGTCTCACCCTGCAGACTCTTGAAGGGTTCCCCCTCGGCCCTTTGTCCCAGGCCGCAGCCTCCAGGCCTTTCCCAACCTGGGCAGGCCATCCCCCACCCTCCAGGCCCGACTCCCCATCCCCTCCTGGGCCCCATCTCAGGAGGCCCGGTGAGGTCATCTGTGTGTCAACAGGGCTGCACAATAGGGCGGGGGGCTGCCTTTCTGTAGAAGAGAGAGCTTGGGGTGGGGGGGAAAGAGGCCGGAGGCGCAATTACAGGTTGCACAATGGCCCTGAGGGGGCCTGGCCGAGGGGGGCCTCCCCAATTAGAGCTGCTGCTGGGTGTCAGGGGGGAGGGGGGCCAGCCAGGCCGGGACTGGGGGGTGGGCCCAGGTGGGCACACATTCGTTCTTCACTCATCCATGCTGGGATTGCCTGAGCACCTACTATGTGCTGGGCTGTGTGCTGAACACCGGGACCCAGCAGTGACCAGGAGGACGGGCCTGCTTTGATGGAGCGAACACAGTGGCTGATGACAGAGGCAGTGAGCAGATCCAGGAGGCGGCCAGTGAGCAGGTCTGGAAAGCAAGAGGTGGCAGGAGGGGGGCTGCAGACCAAGGCAACACCAAGGTCAGTGCAAGGTCATTGCGACAGGGCACACCTGTGCGTGTGGGGATCAGAAGCAAGGCCCCAGTGGCGGGAGGGTAGTGGATGGAGGGTGAGAGGGGTGGGTGATGGAAAGCACAGGGGTTCAGGGGAGCCACCTGGGCACAACTGTCCCAGCATGCCCGGGGGTGGGCAGCTTGGGCTCAGCCCTGGGAGGTACTTACGCCATGGCAATGGGTTGCCGGGTTTCAGAGAGAGGGGAGGGGGACGGCCTGAGCGCGTGGATGAGCATCTTTTACCTACTATGCATAAATTCAAGGCCTGAAGACTGGCATTAATTAGGCTCCTACTATGTGCAGGCTCCCTTTCCCACTTAGTCCTTGCTCAGAGGCTCAGAGAGGCTAAGCAACTTGCCAAAGTCAGGTCCATACATATCTGACCTTTGTTGGGCTCTTCCCACTTTTCCAGGTCTTTGTGCTGCCACACCACCTTTCCTCCTGACCCCGTAACGCTGCAGGACTGTCGTGCTCTCCAAAGTCTTCTTTTTTATCTTTTTCTTTTCCCCTTCCTTCCTTCCTTCCTTCCTTCCTTCCTTCCTTCCTTCCTTCCTTCCTTCCTTCCTTCCTTCCTTCCTTCCAACTTCTCTCTCTTTCTTTCTTTTTCTTTCTTTCATATCAGGGATTGAATCACCGAACCACATCCTCTGGCCTTTTATTTTTATTTAGAGACAGGGTCTCATTAAGTTGCTTAGGTCCTCGCTGAGTTGCTGAGGCTGGCTTTGAACTCGCAGTTCTTCTGCCTCAGCCTCCTGAGCCGCTGGGATTACAGGCAAGCACCAGCGAAATCTTCTCGACATCAGAGCTGGGGTGTGCACGGTGACAGAGCTGTTAATTCTGCTGAGCAGGGACCTCGTGCCTGCTGCCCCCTGATGGTCTGTCTCAGGTCTTTCACGGTCCTGCTGTGGTCAGCCTGTTCTATGGACACGGGGACTGAGGCTCAGGGATGAGCAGGCAGCCCACCTCTAGGTGCCATGGCTCTCAGGGAGGGCAGACTCAGCCCTCAGGTGCTGGGCTGTCCCCACCATTGCTGCTCTCTCCTCTCTTCCTGTTCAGATATGCCATCCTGCAGGGGCTGGGCCTCAAGGGCACGGAGCCAGAGGCCACTGGGAGGCAGCTCACAGAGGAGGGGATCCCTGTGGCCATGCCCAGCATGGCTGCTCAAGGCCTCTTGGAGGAGGGGAAGACCGGCCAGCAGTTGATGGGCGGGAGAGGTGGCTACTGGCCCTGCCTGAGATGAGGCCACAGGATGGCCAGTCTCCTGAGGGACACAGACCCTGGGGCCAGCCAGGCAGGACCCACCTGCTGTGAAGTGCAGAGCAGTCCCCACCTCCATCCGGTCCTTTGGTGGGTGGTCTCCAGGGTCACGGCCTGGGGCCGTCGGGTAACCAGTTTCCTCCTCTGTGGGCCTGACAACAGTCATCTCCCAGGGGTTTGGTGAGGTTGGAGGTGACCCAGGTGCAGTGCTGCCCCTTTCCAGGCCCACGGTCCTCAGCACCTCCTTGGTCCCCGAACTAGTGGGCTGGGCTGGGCGCGGGAGCACCTCACCCACCGTTGCTATGGACCCTCAGGACTGTGCGTGGATGGGAGCCGCAGTGCACCAGTGGCCTGCCGAGGTCCCCAGCAGGGTCCTGGGCTGGGGCCTGGCTCCCAGCCTGTGCTCCTGCTTTGTTTCCTTCACCTTCACCTGTGGGCACAGGGCCGGGGACCAGGACTGCGTGTCAAAGGCAGAGGGCTGCAGTCTGTGCCAGGGGCCAGGCCACACAGTCGGCAGCCACCCAGCGGGAGAGGCGACGCCGGGCGAGCTGGCACAGGCTGCCGCCCTACCAACCTTTGACAGCTGCAGCGGACAGGAGGCCGCTGGAGACAAATGGAGCCCATGGCTGCTCGGGGCTGCAGGACAGGGCCCCTCAGGACTGGGGCCCAGGCAAGGCCTGGCACCCGAGCGTCTGTACCGCCCTGGAGCGGAGTCCCCAGCCCTCCCACCCCCGGCAGCCTCTGTTTGCAGCATAAACACCCGCTTTCCTGTGGGAGGCTGCCTGGTCCTGCCCGCCCTCCTGCGGTGCCAGGCGAAAGCGGTGGGGGGTCCACTTGGCTTCCTCTGCCTCCTGAGCCCTGGGTGGTTGTTTTGAACACGAGCTTTGGATGGGCCGTCTGTGTGGCACCCATGACTGCCGCCAAGGAGAGAGATGTCTGGGGCGACGTGGTGCATCAAGATGCGTCAATTCAGAGGACATGGAGCAGGCCAAGGGTCAAGGCCTCCAGGATGGACAGGCCGTGGGCACTCCAAGCAGAGAGTGCAGCACAGGCCAGGCAGGGAGGTGGGGAGAGCTGCTTTGTCCTCGGGTCCTGGAGGTCCCACCGGGCTGCATCTCACTGCTGTGATGGAGTGCAAGTGGCCCTGTCTGTTCTCGCCTGTCACTACGTGAGGCCAGATCCCAAACTGGATTCATACTTTTAAAAATTTATTTTTGAGACAGGGTCTCACTGTGTTGTCCAGGCTGGCCTTCAGCTCCTGGCCTCCAGCGATCCTCCTGCCTCAGCCTCCCAGGAAGCTGGGACTACAGGCACCTACCAAGCCCAGCTTGGATTCCTCTTTGTCTCCCTGGCGGGTGCAAATTCCACACCTGCGGGTCCCTGGCTCATCCCAGGCAGCTCACTCCATCCCTGTGGCAGTCCTGGGGGACTTTACAGGTGAGGAAGTCGGTGTTCTGACATGGGTTCCAGACCTGCCTGAGGTCACCCAGCAGAGCCAGGATGTGAACCTGGGCCCACAAGCCTCCAAAGCTGGTGTGGACTCCAGGGAGCCATGATGTTCCTGGAATTGCCCCATCTGGGAGCAATCTGCACCATGCCTCCTTCCAGGGGTCCCCAATGTGTGCAGTGATGGCTCCCCAGAGTCCAGGTGCTCATGCTGACCAGAGTGAATGCTGACCCAGGTCTTTCAGGGACATCCTGAAACCTTCCACTGAGGGGCACCTGCCAGTCAGGGCTCTCCCCGGCCCCACCAGGCTGACCTCAAGTGGACATCACAGCTAAGCAGGGGATCAGTTCAGCCTCCTGGTGGAGGGGCCAAGGTGTGGGAGAGAAAGCCGACCGAAGTCTCTCTCCCCTGCAGTGGCCATGACACTGCAGGGTCAAGGGCTAGAGGAGAGGGTGCTGGGCACCTGGGACCCTGATCCTGGCCCAGCTCTGTCACTGATGTGCTGTGCCCCTCACGTGAGGTGTCCACTCATATTCCCAGCGGTAAAATGGGGATAATGTTGGTCTTGCTGGGGGCCCTGAGGGGACACCATGTAGCCAGTTACAAGAGTTTCAGACACTGACCCTTCTAGCCAAAGGAACCTCTTCCCCCAGTGGACCTTGGGGTCACTCAATGTAATGGAGAATCACTCCAGAGGGCTGGAAGCTGGAGGAGCAGAGAGGAAGTGGGCCATTTTGGGGGTATTTCTCTTCTTCTTCCATCATCCCAGCCCCTTGGGACCCTTTCCCAAAGGTCCCCAGGGACCCTGTGTCTCAGCTCTCCAGTTTTGTTTCACTGTTGCCCAGGCTGGCTGAACTCCTGGGCTCAGGCGGTCCTCCTGCCTCCGGCCCGAGTGGCTTCAGTCCTCTCACTGCGGCCCTCTTGCTCTCCCCTCTTGGGCCTGCTCACCTCTCCCTGTTCTCCCACTTCTCTGGCTTCCCTCCTCTCCTTTCTCTGTATCCTTCTCTTGAATGTTGGGTTCCCGGGGCCCCAGCCCTGGGCCCCCTGCTCTTCCAGGCATTTTTCCAGGGGAGTTTGGCTACAGCTTTGGTCTCCTGGTTCACCTCGCCATGTCAGTCACCTCCAATTCTCCGATGGCAACTCAGGCCTCTCTCCCCTGTGACCGCTGCCCTCTGGCTGTCTCTCCATGTGCCCCGCCAAGCCTCCGCCTGGGAATCTTTCAGACTGAACTCTTCGTCCTCCCCGGGTGGCTTCCGGGGCTGGCTGGCAGCCTCCCCTCCTGCCTCTGAAGCCTGGGGGCCAGTGGTTCACCCTCGAGCCCCTGCCCTGCCTCTCCATGGGGCCCTATCCCTTCTCCTCCCTCCGGTCAGCAGGACACGCGCGGGGACGGCGAGGCAGGTCCCCTCCCACAGGGCTCTGCCGGGTTGGCACAAGCCAGGCACACTACCCAGGGACCCCGTCAACCTCCCACCTGTAAAATGGGAAGCCACGGGGCAGTGACTGCTCTGCCCGCAGACCCTCTCTTCTCTGGGATTGGCCAGACTCTGCCTGGCCGCGGCCCCGCCCCGCCGTGACGATTGGTCCGGACTGGACGCGGGCCCAGGCCTGGCCCAATGCGATCCTCTCGGTCCTTCTCCGCGGAAGCCCTGGAGCCTGAAGTCAGCGTCCGCGGACGGCTGCCTGCCGGGTCTTGAACGTACTTTTCTGTCCCCAAATTCTTCAGCACATTGTCCTTCCTGACAGCCGCCATCCCCCTCGGCTCGTCCCATATGGTTCCCGTGCAGCCGAAGGAGCTCCCAGCGTGGCGCTCTGCCCCCGCTGCTGGGCGAGGTGGAGGCCAGCCTGGACCTGCCGGCAGGTGCTGTGTGGCTGCCCGTCCTGGACTGTCCACCCTGTAGCTGCCTGTGCTCCTCCATGGCGCCTCGGAGTGGCAGACAGTGAGGGGCCTTGCCCGCCGCCCTCCAGGGCCCTGCCTGGGTGCGAGCTTTCTCAGTGGACAGGAGCCGCAGGAGGCCGGGAAGAGCGCCCTTCCTCACCCGTGACCCTGCGCCAGGCTGCTCTCGTCTGTGTGACCCCAGACACTGCCAGCTTCATCTCACTGCCAAGGCCATGGGGCAGAGTCTCTCGAGACTGCTGCAACTCCATGGGTCAGATATCCTGCCTGGCCCTCGGCTGCCTCTGGGGACTCAGAATGGGGACACCAGGAAGCAGGCACAACCATTTTGAAGAGTCAGCAGGTGTCCGAGTTCCAGGGAAGCAGCTCTGGCAGGTGGACTGTTGTGGAACCCTGGGAAGTCCCATTCCCTGCCCCGAAATTCCATAGTTGTTAAGTGCCATCTGGGGCTGACCGCTGGCTGGGCATTGGGTGGGTACACAAGCACCTGGGAAGAGCCTTTTTCTTTTTTTCTTTCTTTCTCTTTTCTTTTTCTTTTTTTGGTACTGGAGATTGAATCCAGGGGCACTTTACCACTGAGCCACATGCCTAGCCCTTTTTTTAGTTTTTATTTTGAGACAGGGTCTTGCTAAGTTGCTTAGTTGCTAAGTTGCTGAGGCTGACCTCAAACTCCTGAGCCTCCTACCTCTGCCTCCCCAGTCGCTGGAATCCCATGCCTGAGCAGTGGGGAGCCTTGCCCCGGGAGGCCGGTGCTCCTGCAGAGAGAGCTGTCCTCCGCAGACTTCTGCCCAGCACCCTGATGGCTTGATTTTACTAAGTTAGCTGATTTCCTCTCCAGTCTCTGTTTCCTGATTTGTGCTGGGGAGGGCTGGATTCCTGCTTGCCTCTTCCTAAGTCATGAGCCCAGGGTTGGGTTGCCCTACTGACCCTGTGGTTGTGGAATAGCTAGAGGTGGGCATGTGCCAAGGCTGCTCTCTTGCTCCCGCTGAATGCATTGGGTGATGACAGGAGCTGTTGGCCTGGCAGCAGCTCCAAGGGAGGCAGCAGCCAGGCTGGCGGCTGGCGGCTTGGTGGTGGGGGTGGTGGGGATGGTGGGGGTGGTGGCCAGGGGCTCCCAGGGAGGAGAACAAAGTGCTGAGGCTCTTGAGCTCCAAAGGTGACCAAGAGGGCAGGGGGCAGGAAGTGGCAGAATTCTGGAGAGGGCAGCCACAGGGAGGCCATGGAGTGAAGGACTGGAGCCCACCTGATGGCTTTGAGCCTAGGCAGGTGACTCAGGCTCTCTGAGCCTGTTCCCACACCTGTACCAGTGGAACCACAATCCTTCCATCACAGTTTGCTGCTGTGTCCCAGTGCTTTATACAGTACGTGGCACACAGTAGGTGTTCAATAAATGTTTTTGGAGCCAAGAAATGAACAGAGTTGAAGAGGCTGGGGTTGGCTGAATCACTCAGCATGGTGCTGGCCCATTGTGGTAGAGGAGCTGCTGACTACTGTTATCATTGTCAAGGGTGCGGAGAACTGGTCCAGAGGCTGGTGTGGTAGGTCGTGGGATGAGGCTGGATTCTCCTGAGCATGGAGACCATGACCACAACCAGGAGGCTGGACTTTGTCAGAGCAGAGGAAGAGGCCCTTATGGCCAGAAGAGAGTAGGATGAGGTCTGACACCAGGGGGTGTTGGTGGCCCTGGCCTGGCCTGAGGAGGCAGGAAGCAGAAGGACACCTGTGCATGACTGTTTTAGGAAACTTGGCTGAGGAGGTGGAGGAGGTGGAAGAGAAGCTGCAGGCGATGTGGGAGGGATGTAGGCTTGTTTGTTAAGGGGTGGGTGTGGACAGGTACAGATGCAGGTGGAGAGGGGCTGGTGCACAGGGTGTCCTGGAGATCGGGCAGGGAGCTGCTGGTAGAGGCTCCTTAGGGGAGCAGAGGATGGAGGGGTAGGAAAGGGGCTTCTGGGAGGGCTACAGCTTTGGGTTCAGGATGGTGAGGGTTTCTGCAGCTCAGTGGGGTACGAAGCATGGTTATCTTCAGCAGGGAGCTGGAGACCTTAGAGGGATGGGAGCAGACTGCTGTCCTCTAGGGAGAGAGGGCAGCAGAGCCCTGCTGGACCACCATGAGGCCCTGGGCAACTCCAGATGCAACCTGCGGGGAAGTGACAGCCTCTGTCACCTGCAGCTGGACTGAGCTGCCTGCTGAGGCTCTCTGGGCAGCCAGAAGCTCCTGGCTCCTGCGGGGAGATGCCAGCTTCCATGGTGAGCTTTGAATGGCCTCCTGATAATCAACTCCCAAGCACCTTTATGCCTGTGGACAAGTCCCTGGGGGCATGAGGTCCTGGGCACCTGATGGCAGGCCCCAGAGTCCCATTGCATTTGGGGGAGTTATGTGGTGGGTACTAGGGTGGGATCAGAAGCAGGAATCCCAGTGCTGGCCTGGGGACAGTTTGCTGTGCACCTGTGTGCCCAGAGGTTGTCAAAGGGTCCTTCTAGCCTAATGCTTGGAGTCTGCCCAGCCGAACGAGAGCCGAGGGCAGGGGTGGGGCATGCAGATCGCATGAACCTCAGCCAGCAGTGGCTTGTGGACCTCGTTTCTAAGGCCAGTCCTTCTCAATGGCTGCCTAGAGCCCTGTGCAAGGGTTCTCATGCCATATCCTGGTTTAGAGAGAGAGTGCTGGGGTTGATTGGTGCTGTCTGCTGTGGGCACACCAGGGAGCGGGGGAGCTTGAACTGTTTCTTTTTGCTTGTTCCTTCAGCGCTGGGGTAGAAACCAAACCGGCGAGCATGCGAGGCCAGCGTTCTGCCACCACGCTGCACCCAGCACCCGCTCCAGTCTCTGCCTGGGAGAGGAAGAGTGGAGCCGGGACTGGGCACTCCAGCCCTCCTGGGGCAAGGCCGTCCTCCAGCCCTGCCACTGGAGATAACGATGCTGCTTTCCCAATGGTCACGAGGATCAGTGCTGGCGCCTGTGAGCAGGGCAGCTTGGGGGTGCTCAGCACGGCAGCATTTTTTCTCTGTGGTGGGCTTACTGTCAGGCCAGCCAGGGGACTGGGGGCAGGAGGGAGGCTGAGTGAGTGATGTCCCCTTGGGGTGGTGACCGTGGGACCACACTCCTCAGACACCTGCAGTGGTATCAGGGAGGGGGTCATGCGTCGATCTATGGCCGACCTCACCTTCCCCATCTGTACAGGGGGTTATCCAGATGGCAGAGCAGTGAGGGTCGCCAGTTACCTCTGGGGCTGCTGGTGACCAGGCATCAATAATCCTGGGCAGAGAAAACGTGGAAGTCTCTCTCAGCCCTGACCCCAGGCCCTTGACCTCCTCTTAAGGAAACATTTTTCCTCCCACTAACCTGGAGGCAAAGTATTTGGCCGACTTTTCTCCTTCAGCCTGGGCCTCAGTTTCCCTGTTTGTGCAGTGGGAGAGGCTGGGGCTGGAGGAAGAGCCTGAGGTCCCTCCCAGCTCTAACTTTGATGATTTGACTCAATTTTGCTGTTAGGAAAGGGCTGGAAACATTTGAACTAGGCGTGGGTGACTGCCACGGCCCCGGCCAGGCAAGGCGGAGCTGTGCCCCTGTGTGCCCAGAGGCCACCTAGGAGCTGTACTTGGTCTCAGTTGGTCTGGCTGCCACACTCAGGGGAGAGGCACCCTGGGGCTCATCTGGAGAGGGGATGAAGATGGGCAAGGGCATGTGGTCAGGGCAGAGGGGGACGGCTGCAGGTGGGCCGTGGTGACTGCAGAGCGGCAGCCAAGGGAGCTCCTCGGGTCGTCCTGAGGGATGCCAGGGTGCGGTGCGGCCCTGCAGGAGGGCGGGGAGCAGCTCCCAGCTCAAGAGAAGGACAAGCCTTGTGATAGGCAGACACCCCAAGACGAAGCGGGTCTCTGGGCCTGCACCGCGAGGTGAGCACCTTGAACTCACTGCGATGCTGGAAGTCATGGAGCCCTGGCCTTGTTCCTCCTGGGGCCCCTTTGCTACCCCTTGGCCCCACCGTGCCCAGGCCCCTTGCTCTCCCCTGAATCTGTGTCCCCAGTTTCTGCTGGGCCTTCACCCCTCAACCTCCACCCCTGCCCAGGGGACCTTCCTAGGTTGGCCTGGCCCAGCCACCTTCCTGGTGCTCTGCTCTGTGGCTGTGGGTGGGTGGTGGTGCCACCTCTGCCTCCTTGTCCCTCTCCACACCAATGTCCCCATTGGCGCCTGCCTGGAGGCCTTTGCTTTGTCCCCTCTTTGCAGAAGGCACTTCTCTGCCCTTGTCACCAAATACTTTCCAACCCTCACCTTTCCTCAGGAGAGATGAGGACCCCCTGTGCTCCCCGGCCTGCATCCCTCTGCTCAGCAGTGTGTGGTCATGGTTAGTGTCCAGGCCCACACCTTCCTGGCCCCTTACTCACATCCCTCTTGGTCTCTGGCTCTGCCTGGTTCTGAAAAGGTGGCCGAGACGTCTAGGATGCTGGGTGACTATGAGCTGCCTCTTGGGTGTCCCTGTGTGGCCTCTTTTTAGGGCAGGCCCCTGAGGTCCTAGTGCCGAGGTGTGGCATCGAGGGCGACGGGCACAGAGCAGCCTGGGCGCAGAGTCCTGAGCAGGCCCCTCTCGTCCTGCTTCCTTTCTTTGCCATCCAGGAAGGGGCAAGATGGCAGCCAGAGAGAGATCAGAGGAGGCCAGGGGGCAGGGCTGGGCCCGGCAGGACCCTGGACAGCTCAAGAACCCACCAGGGCCTGGCTGCTGGGAAGGTGCAGGTGTGTTGGGGCTTCCCTGGGGTCGGAAGGAGCAGGCTGGGGAGGGGAAGCAAGGCTGGGGGAGGGGCAGCAGGTGTTTTGGAGTCTGAAGGTCAGCTCTGGAGCTGGACAGGTCCTGAGGGTCCTGGAACCTCCGTGTTGCCCATACCCTGGGGTTTCTGGTCTCCGGTGCAGGGAATGTTGTCCTAGCTGAGATCCCAGCCAGGCCACTGTGACGAGTGCTTCGCTGCAGGGCACCTGGGGTTCTCTCCACACCCGGAAGTGCTCCCAGGCATGGGCTGGGGGCTGGAGCACAGCAGCCAGGCCGTCCCCAGGAGGATCTGTGGGAGCAGAGGCTGGAGGGCAGGAGTGGCCAGTAGCTGAGCCCTCCCCTGGAGCCGTCACTTGCAGCTCCTGCAGATGGCTGGCCTCCATCCAGCTCCTCCTGGCTTTCTGAGTGACCGGCCTGGATCATATGGGGCAGTGCAGTGGCTTCCAGGGCTCATCTGGACACCAGCTTGGCTGGAACTCGGCTACAGGCAGGACTGGGCCCTCCCCAGGTGGCTCCTCATTTCGCCGCTTCAGTGAGCAGCAGCCCAGGAACGGCTCTCGCCTCCCTTCCTCCTTGAAATGAGATCCGATCAGAATGTCCCAAGGTCCAAGCAAGTTAGTGACAGATCTATCTGATCCAGATGTCCAGACGTGGCGTCTATAACTGTGACAGCGTTAACGGCCACCACTTGCTATGCTGAATCCATGCTATCCACCCCAGACGCACTGCCCTTGAGGTAGAGATGGTGGCGTCGACTTTATAGAAGAGACCGAGGTTCAGAGTCATAAGCCTTCTGTAGCAGAGGCAGGATTTGAACTTGTGGTTAGGACATGGTTCTGGGGTCAGGGTTGTCACTGTAGGCTGTACATGAGACTTCTGGAAGTGGGCAGGGCCTGGGGTCCCTGAAGTGGCATGGCTTTTCCACCTTGAACTTCCTACTTCTAGAGGAAATTCTGGAATGAGGCTCAGGCCAGATAGCTGACTGAGGGTAACTTCTCTTTCCTGCGTTTGGATCCAGACTGACATGGGGGAGAACTCGGAAGGGCCCAAGGGGCAAAGATGGGTCAGAACATCAGGCACCATCCTTCCAGCCCCAGTTTGGGTCGTCATCTCCTGGAAGCCTCTCCCAAACCCCCAGCCCGTGCAGACCCTGCCCTGCACCCCTCCGGCCTTCTCTGCCACGGTGATTCCCAGGGATCGCCCAGTGCATGCAAGTATTGGTTGAATAATAACCCTGCTGGCATGCTGGCGGTGAGCTGGTCACCTGGAGGACCCGAGGCATGAAAACACAGGCCCTGGAAGCCGTCCATGCATGGCCTGGGCCTTCCCCACCTCCGGCTCATCCCAGCTGCTGCCCTCCCCACACCCTCTACTCGGCTCACGCCTCTCCCGCAATGGCTCCACTTTCTCCATCCTTCACGATATCTGGATTACAGAAAAGTTGGAGACAAAAAAATCCCATCAATAAAGGAAAAATAATCCTCACCAGGATGGAGCTTTTGTGGTCCTTACTTCCTGTCTTTTCTCCATTCTTCCCTGTTTATTTTTCAAAACACAGAATCAGACCTACTCTTGTCAAATCTGCTTCACTTGTTCGTGGGTCACGTGCTGCGCATGAACATCATGTTCTGGCCACCGTCATCTCAGCAACATGACAGTTACCTAGACACACCATAATTCAAAAAACCAGTCCCTTCTGGCTGGGCATTTAGGTTGCTTCTAATTTGGGGCTATTGTCAATATCTTGCATCACTGCCCTGTGACCCCTTCCCGCACATCTTTGTGACAACTCCATCAGGGGCAGAGGGCAGGCTGGTCCCTCTGCTGGGCTGCCTCTCCTGTTGATCCTCACTGGAAGTCACATTCCTGGGAGGCACACCCTCTCCCCTGAGGCATCCGTGGGGCGTCTGAGGCACCTCTCCCTGCCCTCCGCTGTCCACTTCTCCTGGACACCATGAGCATCTGCTGCCCTCCACCTTCCTTAGCCTCTGGCACACAGTAGGTGCCTGAGACTTGCTTCCCAGCAGACAAGCCATCCCCCGGCTGGTTCAGCAGTGTGGGGCTGTGTGGTGTTTCTATCTGTCTCCAGGAACAAGTGCCACTGTGTTATTAAATTTTTCCAAAAGCAGAATGTCTGCTGTGTTTGCCAGACTGGTTGCTCTTTTAGGAGTGGGTCTATCCTGCCCATTCCGCACTCCTCATTCCCTGTCGTTTAGAGCCATGCAAAGGGCACTTACCGAGCTCCAGGCCCCAGGACACAGCACTGGGCTCTGGGGGAGCCTGACCTCGGTGCAGTCTGGACTGGGGAGGTGTGGGGGTTATGCAAGACAGTGTGGTCAAGCTGAGAGCTCTGCCCGGGACTGAGTTGCATAGGTGACACAGGCCCTTTGATGGGGAGCTCACCGTGCTCCAAAGCAAGTGCTGGGTGCCAAGCATATAGTAGGTGCTCAATAAGTGCATATCCAGGGTAGATAAGAGATGGTATTCTGGGAGCTCAGGGGAGTCTCTTAGAAAGGTGGGGATGAAGCTAGCCTTGGGGTACAAGAGGCCCAGGGACTTCTCTGCTCTCATCCTGGGGAACAGCAAGACAGATTCTGGTCCCCGCAGACCTCCTGAGGCCATGGTCAAGTTGCGCCTTTGTCCCTGACAGGCAGCAGGTGCTCTGCTGAGATACTGTGCCCAAGCATTGTCTCCCAGGAAGGCGATGTTCTCATTTTCTCCATTCACTCCTTCCCAGCATCATCTCGGGAAGCCTGCAGCCTCTGGAGGAAAGGCTGCCTCTGGGCTGAGTGGGGGCTCTGTGGAGTGTGATCAGGAAGCGGGAGGAGCCTCTGCAAGCTGCCGCCATCCCAACCTCTACCCTCCAGGTTCCCCTTCGTCAGGGATGCCAGAGCAAGCTAAAAAGATCAACTTGACCAAGCCCAGTGCCAGGTCAAAACCCGGGGCTCCCCACTGCCCCTAATGAAGTCCACCTCTCCGCAGAGCATCTAAGGAGGCACCTGACTGGCCTCCGCCCCTTCTCCCCGCAACCTCACCTCCCTCCTCCACATCCTGCCTTTTTCTCTAACCCCATGGGAACCCACCATCCCAAACCCACCAAGGCCTTTCCAGCCCTGTCCTCTCTGCCTCGAATGCCCTTCAATCCCTTCTGTCCTTGGCACACAGTAGGGCTGGTGCCCCCACCTCCAGGAAGCCACACCAGGTCTCTGTCCCTCCTTCCCTCCTGCACCTGTGTCCTCATCTGCCTCCCCCACCAGACTGTGCTCTCTCAAGGTCAGCCCCGGCCCCAAGGGCCCATCCGAGTGTCCTTGGCGACTACAATTGATGATGATGATGATGGAGGCAGGGAGGTGGCTCCAGCCTGAGTGGGCTGGGGCAGGGGCTCCCTCACACATTTGGGCTTTCCATGGGCCCTTGAGGGGCCACAGCCCCTTCTACCTCCCTCTCAGTCTGGGAGGCCCAGGCCGGAGCCTATTCCCTGACCACTCAAGGACAGCGTCACCCCTCCCTACACGGGCAGGGGGCTAGAGGTCCTAAAGGTCTCAAGCTCCCAGAGTGGAAGCACCCAAGGGGGTCCTGCTCTTCCCTCTCCGGCCTAAGGCCAGGCCTTCCTCAAGTAAGTGCTGGGTTCTGCGAGGTCCTGATTGGCTTCCCAGCCCCGTCCTGTCCCCGTGAGGCCGCCACCGGCCACCCTCTCTGCTGGGGACCTGGGGCGGC
>JAJEJO010002064.1:70994-109956 GCA_020662805.1 Glaucomys volans
CGGGCCGGAGGGGGCGCGGCCGGGACCCCCTCCAGGCGCCGGGTGACGCCCGCGGCGCTGCGCAGGGCGCCCGCAAAGTTACTTTGGCCGCCCGTGCCGGGCGCCTGCGGCCGGGCCGAGCCCCCGCTGCCCTGCCGGCCCAGCGGGTGCGGGCGGGAGGGGCCGGCGGGGCGCAAGACTCCGGCTGGGGCCGCGGGGTCAGCGAAACTTTTCCCCGGCTCGCCGGTCGCCGCCGGCAGTTGGCAGAGTAGCTGGTGGAAAGAGCGGGCTGGTGGGGTGCGAGTGATGACGACGGTGACAACAATAGCAGCCCGGGTCGTGGAGAGCCTACTGTGCGCATGGAGCCCTTGGCGCTGCTTGCGGGGAGGCGACGGGGACTGATGCAGATGGAATGGCCACTTTTACTCGGTATCACGGGAAACTTCACCCCCTTCTAGCCATCCATCGGTCCATCGTCCCTCCATCCCTCCATCCCTCCATCCCTCCATCCCTCCATCCTTCCCTCCATCCACTCACCCATTGGACACTGTTTACTGCTGCCTGCAGTGTGCCTGGCATGGGATCCAGTGACTAGCCAGACAGGTCCCAGTCCCCAAAGGCAGCATTTCCTGGGCTGCCCATGCAGTCCTGGAGCAGTTCAGCCTCTTGTGTGTTGATTCCGGGACTTGGTGTAGGAGAGAGAATGCTGGCAGCCTCCCTGGGCCCCGGTAGGGACAGAGAAGAGAGGCTGAGTCCGGGAGTCTGCAGGCCAGACTGGAGTTTGGGACCCATCCTCCTCTGTCCCCTCCCAACCTCCAGGCTCAGGCTGAGTGGTCCAGTGGGGTCTGGAGGCTCCAGTCTGCCACCACCCCTCACTACTGTCCGGCTAGCCTTCTGGGATGTCCCTTCCCAGGCCTCTCTCCCTGCACCCCTAGGAGCCTTGCTGTCCCCCTCCCATTTCCACCGCTCCCCTGAATGGCCCAGAGGAAAGCCTGTGAGTGGCCAACGATTATGAAATTAAACTAGGGGAATGGAAGCGGGGCCCAGCTGGCTGCACAGGAGTGGAACCGTGGTGGGGACTTGTTGGCAGGGGTTCTGTTGCACTGGGGGTGGACGCGAGGCCATTTGAACACTAACGCCCTCCATACCCTGACTGGCCTTGGCCAAAGTGAAAAATTAAACCAACTTCATGAGTAGTCTGTCACATGGCTGAAGACGCTTTGGGGGATGCCAGAGAGGCCACCGACTGACGGTACACCCCAGCGAGGCAGGGCCTCGGTCTTCCGGAACCAAGGCTGGAGGAGCCTGTTCACCCTGGGGCTTGTGCTTCCTCCTGGGTGGAGGCAGGGGAGCCTGGTGGAGCCGATGGTGAGGGGAGGCATCTGGAGCCAGGCACAGACTACAGGGGCCTGCGGCGTGGGGCTGTGCCTAATGAACTGTGCCTCCAGACGCCACTCCCTGCAAAGTGGCTTTCCGAGTGCAGCCCCTCCACACTTATAAAACCTTTTTTCCTCAAGATGGATTTCGGTGAAATGGTTACCTCTCTTCGGGGCCTTGCTCACTGGAGGGACATTAATTGGCTGATGGCGAGTCAAAAGGCGTAATCCAGGCACGGAGGTTTAACCTTGTGTCGCAAGTGGCTCAGTGTGGCTGCTTCCTGGGGCTCCTCACCCCAGGAATTTTGGAAGACCTGGATTGAATTAGATCCTTAAAATTCTGATGCTGTAGGCTCAGAGGTCACCCACATGTGGGATGAAGCCCCTCAGATGTAGGTCCTGTGCGAGGTTCTGGAATGGGCACACCCACCCCGCCAAGCCCTGGGGGCTGCACTTGTGGACCAACAGGGAGGTCTAGGTTGGGTAACAGATGGGAATTTTGGGGCGTTTCTCCTACTGCCCAACTGCATCAGAAACACACAGACCAACGTATGGAATCATTGTTCAGGAAAAGCTGCTTTTTAACATTTCCGAGTCCAGCCAAGGGACTGTGAGATCTTGCTCGAAGGAGAGTGATTGAGTTCTGTTGTTCTGCCTTGAACTTGCTACCTTACCACCCAGGCAGCTGCAGCCCCTCCTGTGCCCACCTCACCCAAGACGCATCTCTCTCCCCTCGTTGGAGGAATTCAGGGTGGGTGCTGGGTTTCAGCGGAGGGGAGCCTTCGAGGAGAAAAGTCAGCATTCTGCCTATGGGAGCTGGACTTCTGGAAAAAATAAAACCCTCCCCAAAGTGCAGTCGTCTTTCAGTCCATCCAAATGTCTTCGATTTTCCAATTTCAGGCCTGTGAACTGCTCAGGAATAGTGGGCAGAGGAAATGAATCGGCCAGGCAAAGACTTTTAGCAAGTAAATATTATGCACGGAAAACACACAATTAGTGGAGGTTAGTTAACGCCTTTCAAGTCGAGGGAGCCGCAGTTAGGGGTGGAATTTCTGCCTTATCCCAGAATCGTCTGTCAAAATCTTTAAAGTGACAATGTGACATGTCTCCCTGTTGCCCCTCCTTCACTGGGAACAAAAAAGGGCCTTTGCACAAATTCCCCTTTCCATTTTCTTCTCCCTGAGATCTCTGTTCAGGAGCAGGTACCTTTGTCTGCCTGCACCTCTGGAGTGAAGGACAGGGGCCAGGGTTCCCCAGTACAGGGCCTGAGAATAGGACCTCGGGCTCACTCTGCACCACAGGTCAACGCTGCTGCTCCTCGGACAGAGGCAGGCCTGCTGTGGTGTGTCCTTTTGGCCTGGACACCTCACTCTCCAGTGGGAGACATGCCCTGCACTCGGGGCAGGAGGAAAGCTGGGAAGGGCAGGTCACTGCACCCCTGGTGTGTGACACGGCCAGCACACACCAGCTCACACCCGGCCACTGAAATTGGCTTGCATCTGAAGAGGTGACTACAATGTGCAAAGCAAAGTCAATCCCAGGGAAAGGAGAAACAGACAAGGAAATCAAAGGGACCCCTCTTTAGGGATGGTGTTGGGTGGAAGGGACAGACAGTTTCTGGGTTAGGAGGATTCTCCATGGCACTTGCTGTCGCCCCACCACAAACATTTGCTGCCAAAGCAAATGCTTTACTTTATTCTCTTTTCCCCCCATAATGAGATAAGACTTTGTTATGCTCTATTTCCATTTAAAATATCTATGGCCAACGAGACAGCCTGATTTGAACCAAACAAAAAAACTTAGCAAATTGAGATTGCATACATTGATTTTGAACCCGGGTGGTGATTTGAGATGTCCCTGGGTCTTCCTATGCCTCTCTGCAAAGTATTCTTCAGGGGATTTTCTTGGATGTGAGCTTGACCAGCTTAATGTCAGAACCTGGTCATTCATCATAACTAGGAGCATCTGCAGTTATGAAAGAAGGAAAGAAGGAAGGGAGGGAGGGAGGGAAAGAGGGACGGAGGGAAAGGGAAAGGAAGGGAGGAAAGGAGGGAGGAAGGGAGGAAGAAATCTCCCTCTGGTTGATTGTGATCTGCATCCAGCTCAGAGCCAGGCATGAACAGATTCCCTTTCACCCCCCACCTACATCTGAAGGTTGCCATATAACTCGTCCGTTGCTCATCTGCACATTTTCGCCCCCTTCTTCTGGGGATTTGAGGCTCAGCATTGATGCGCACGAAGCCTTTGGCATCTCCCATGCTAATGTCATCACTTTCGGGAGAACAGGATGCCTCCCTCCAACTTCCAGGGCCCTCCACTGTTCCCCTCCAGTGCATTCTTTGGCGTTTTCTGCATATTCTGCAGCCTGCAAGACTGCAGAACGGATTGCACTGGCTACCTGAGAAATGCAAGCCTTCTCTGCACCCCTTTTCCCTCCTCACAATGAAGCACAACTGCCTCCCTTCTCCCCAGCCTCCCTTCTCCCCAGCTTCGGGAGCCCTGGGCTGTCTGCAGGGTGCAGTGCAGTGGGGAACCGGAGGTCGGCTTGGGGAGTTTGTCATTCAGGCCTCTCAGTTAATTGATCATACTTTGGAGGTTGAATCCTCAATTGCAAATTCCCACATGACCACAAAAAATGCTCTTGAACTGATCATAAAAATAGCCAAACCCAATTGCCGACCGAAGTGTGGAATTACCATAGTGCCGACTTGATCGTGCTTCGGTGACATCTGCTTAATAGATTTCCACGGTGACTGTAAATCCACATTGACTTTCTTTGCAAATTGTATTTGAATGCTGAGAGCCAGACCCTCGTGCCTCTCCCCATCCCTAACCATGTATGTCCCAGGCCCCAACTACCATTGCGGGTGAGCGGATGGATCTGTGGGGAGGGGACGCAGGAGGCCGACTTTTCCACATTCGCTTGATTCCCTTTTGTGTGCGGCGTCTGTGTGTGTTTGAACTGGGTCTGAGCTGCTTCCCAGTGCAACTCCACACAGACGTGAATCTCCAAGAGCTTTATTTTGAAAACTAGGACATAGCACTTTGCAGAAGAAAAATCAGTCCACTCACTATTATTTATGTGATTGCTGATCTGCTAGATGGATATAGAAAGCACCAAGAATTATAATAATTGATGGAGTGGAGCCCGGGTTTACAAGCAGATTTTTCTGCCCAAGCTTTGTGGGCTTCCTTTGCATCTTGGGCCTCGTTCTGTGCACTGGGATCAGGGAATATTCAGAATTTGAAGATGAGCCCAGTGAACCGACTGCATTCATATCTAAAATTAAGGGGATAAGTGAGCAGCTATTTGTGGCAGACAGGACATGATCCAGTAAGTAGCACTCTTCATCATTCTGAAATAAAAGTACATAATTGGGAAATGGAGTAGCAGCAACGGCTCGGGGGGGTGGCAAGGAATTAGAAAGTGTAATTTAAAATCATGTAGTCATAATTCAAAATGGGCCCAGCTAAAAGGTTTTTAAGTGGTAAATGCTTTAAAGTCACTTGTGGTTGATCCTTTCTGAAGGAATACGGTCTGATTCTCAGTATATTCGCGGATTCCTTCATCTACTTAGCTCATCGGCTCATTCAGCTGAGCACGAGTCCCAGACGCTGGCCGATATTTCCCTTTTCGTGGAAACCCCTCGTGGAGCAGAGGAGGAGAAGCAGGAGGCCAGATCGTCTGGGGCATTGTGGCCTGGATCTGATTTGTCCCCATTAGCTCTTTGCTCCCTTTCCTTTCCTTTGAGTTTGTCTGTTTATTTTTTTGCCCCTTATGACATTTTCAACTATCAACTGATCAGCTGCTTATATCCAGGCACAAGCAAAACAAGGGAAGAAAATACAATTTAAAAGTGATTTTTCATGCTTGCAGGGAAAGCTGGCTTCTGGAAGAATTCTTCGCACTTTGGTTCTTCTCTATTAAATGTTATCTCCTGCATTTTGTCTGGGGTGGGGGGACGTGGGTTTTTTTTTTTTTAATGTCATTTTGCCACATTGCAACAAAAGCCGGTGGCGGCAGAGCCTCCCCCGGGCTGGCTTCTTCAGCTGAAGACAATCGACTGCGCTTGGGGCTGTCGGGCACAGCCTGGTGCTGCTGGCTGTCCCTGCTCATGGCTGAACTCCTGGAGAAGGTGTCCCCAGTGCTGGGCTCTGTGGAATACCCTGCAGCCGGGAAGGCTCAGGTGGCGTCTGTGTTGAGTCAGGCCGTTGTCCCTGTGCGGACACTGATCCCCTTGAGTTCCACGCTCGGGACGACACGATTTTGCCCTCATCTCAGTTATTGTTGGAGAGATGCCAACGAATGGAAGAGACACTGGTGGCTTTGGAGGTGGTTGCTTGAATGGCCTCACTTTGACTTTGGTGAGAGTGACCTTCACCTTCCAAACCAGATCACTCCTGAGAGCCGGAGAGGGTCTGATAACCACGGGCCGGCCCTGTCCCCGACCTGGGCTGGCTTTGAGGGGTGGGGTGGGGGGAAGTGGCTGCCCCAGGCCGCTCAGCAGAGGAGGTGCTTTCTCACCTGTGGGTCAGGAGCACCTGGGGGGGGGGGGGGCAGGGCTGCCCGGGCACAGCACAGACAGGCTTCACTGTTCAGGTGAGCAGGCGTCTCCTCTGCAGATCACTGTGAGTCGGGGCTCTTCACGGCCTCTCTCCTTTCTGGGCCTTTGGCACACATGGCCTTGGAGTGGTGGCTCTTCTCCAGGGCCCGCAGACTCCGCCCTGTACTTCTTCACAAGGCCCAGAGGTCTGTTGATGGGCTCGGCTGCCCCGTGGGGTCCTGAGCAGCTGAGGGCTAGTCTCTGTCTGGGTCACTGGCTCCTCAGCAGGGTTTGGTCCAGAGGAGGAGCAGTGGGTGTTGAGCGGCTAACCAGAGCCGGTGGTACCTGGGGAAGGAGTGGAGGGCAGGCCCTGTCAGGTGTGTCCTGCCGCGACACCTGGGAAGGAGAGTAACTGGCGGCGCAGGTGTGGAGGAGGCCTCGGGAAACCTGGGCTTCAGCAGGGCAGTGGACGTTGCCTGACCATCTGAAAACTCTGCTGGATTCTCAGGTCTCCTGCAGGGCTCCTGGATTTCATCAGAACTTTCTAAGCAGAGCAGAAGAGACATTAGGTAAGTCCCTACTGTGTGCTGGGCCCTTAGCTGTGTGCGTTTGTATCTGGGTATCTTAATCTCCTGGCACAAAGTCGTAGTCGGGAGGAACATTTTAGCATCTGCAAGTTTGCAGATGAAAAACCCAGATAGACAGGTTCACGCTGCTGTTAAAATCTGGGCTGTCAGACTCACTCACTCACCCACGCACTCACTCATTCACTCATTCACTCATTCATTCACTCACTCGCTCACTCATTCATCCACTCACCCACTCTCTCACCCACCCACACACTCATTCACTCACTCATTCACTCATTCACTCATTCATTCACTCATTCACTCACCCATGCACTCACTCACTTGTTCACTCACTCATTCACTCACCCACTCACTCAGTCATTCTTATTCCCCTTTGTTCTTCGGCTTCTCATTTAACTCAGACATAGAAGCAAAGCCCTGTGCTGGGGGCTTAGATTCGGGAACCCTGGGGGGGCTCGAACCCCACCTGGGGAGGTCATGGAAGATGTCTCCAAGGCCCTGGTTGCCTTGGGTCTGAGTGGGCATGGGCTGGGAAACTGGAGGGCAACCAGAGGTGCAGGAGAGCTGTGAGGACAGCCCCTGCAGGGCTCTGGATGGGACTCCCGGTGTGTCAGGGAGCCCGTGTGGTCCTGCTGGGGCTGACCTGGGCCCCTGGGGCTGGCCTGAGAGCCGGGCTTCCCATAGGCCGCAGGTGCTCTGAGGATTGGGTGTGCCTGAGGAGTGGCATGCTCTGAATGAGTTTCAGGGCACTCCTGGAGGCTGGTGAGGATGGCTGTGGCAGTGGAGACCGGAGAGCCTCGGAGGCCCAGGAAGGCTGGGGGAGTGTGGTCAGAGAGGAGGCCAAGGCCCAGACCTCTTTCCTAGTTGCCCTTCCGTGCAGTTGGCACCTGACACTGCTTGTGCCTCCCGTGTGAGTGCCCTGGCCCCACTGGACGCCTGGCACCTCATGACTAACAAATAGAAGCCTCGGAGAGGAAAACAGCTTGCAGAAAGATAAGACTTGAAAAGCCAGCGCTGAAAAATGAATGGAATTTTTAACAAGTACTGGGACTGAGTGCCTGGAGCCTCACCATCCGGGTTCCCTGGGCCTGTGTGGAGGCTCAGGTCCAAGGCTCATTCTGTAACCCTGAAGCTGATGAGGAAGTGAACACAGAGAGGTCTAGTGGCTGGCTGAATGTCCCCCACACAGCAGCTGCTGAGACCGAATTAGAGCCCAGTGTCCTCTGACTTCAGAGTCGAGGCTCTTCTCATTACCAGAGCTCCCTGGGGAGAGCAGGGGTCATGATAAAGCAAGACACTCACTGATGACCCCCAGGGCTTTGCAGGTGCTGCCCCCTGCTGTGGCTCTCTGCGGTCTGGCTGTGTCTGTCCCTCTCAGCATTTATGTGTAAGGGGATGGCACTTCCTTTGGCCGGCTTTCTAGATCACCCAGTCATGCCCTGGTCACTCAGTACCCTGTCCCACTCTCTTCTTCCAGGTGCACATGCACTTGCAAGTGCTTTTTATGTGTATTTATGGATTTATGTGCTTTTTTTGCTTTTTTTTTTTTTTTGGTACCGGGATTGAACACAGGAGTGCTCAACCCCTAAGCCACATCCCCAGCCGTTTTTGTTTTTTATTTAGAGACAGGGTCTCACTGAGTTGCTTAGTGCCTTGCCCTTGCTGAGGCTGGCTCTGAACTCATGATCCTCCTGCCTCAGCCTCCCGAGCTGCTGGGATTACAGGCGTGGGCCCGCTTTAGGTGCTTGCTTTATTGTCCCCTTCGTACTCCTCCAGGCAGGACCCTTCCTTTTTCACGCCCTGTGGCAGGGGGAGCAGAGGCCGGAGCAGGGCGCGCAGGGCGCTGGCGGTGATCTGTGGCTCAGGAGGTGCCTGCTTTCTTGCGGGGCCTCCTGTCCTCCGGGCTCCGTCCCTCCCCCACCCGCTAAGGAGGTGCCCGTCGCCCCGCAGGGCGTGTGACTTGCTCAAGGTCACTCGGCGGGGCTGCCCGGGAGGGAGGGAGCCGCGCCTGCCTGCGGTGGCTGCGCGGACAGGTGTGAGCGCCGCCCGCTCCAGCCCGGGGCGCGTCCCTCGGCGGGGCTGGGGCTGCGGAGGAAGCTCGGCTGCTGCGGCTCCGTAAATATTAAATGGGTATTAAAAGACGGCTCCGCGCTCCCAGTTTCCCCGCTCTCTCCGCGCGGGGCCCACTGCGAACCCCCTTTATGTGAAACGCAGCGTTTCACTGCGGAGCCAGCGCCGGGACCGCGCCTGCCTGCTGGCTGAGGCCCCTGGTGCGGAGCCGCCACCGCCGCGGCCCCGCCTTTCACGAGGGCCGTGCCCAGCCTGGCCGACCCCCTTGCCGGGGTAGGTGGGGCGCAGGGACCCAGGGCGCCTCTGCACTGCCGCCCTCTGCCAGGCCCTCCGCGGCTCTAGGGAGGATTGAGCAGACACTGGTGCATCCAGCCACACCCATCCGCTCATCTTTTTCTTTCATCCCTCCATCCACCCTCCGTCCACGCTCATCCAGTCCTCGTTCCACATGTCTGACGGGCTGTCGGGACTCACTGGTGTCAGAACGGTGTTTATTGAGCACTTACTGCATGCCAGGCTCTGTGACGGTCTGTTCACCTGTCACCTCATTTAACCTTCTTGACTCGATTGGAGTGTTGTCCTCTTCATTTTGTAGTTGAGGAAGCAACTTCTGCGGGGTTAAGCTGCTAGCCCAGGGTCACAGAGCTGGTGACATACAGGGACAATAAGGGAGATGCAGTCCTACATCAGGGAACAACCTGCCTCTGCACAGGCCGGTGGAGTGAGGGCCCTGGTCCTGGCCTTGCCTTGCTGGGAGGCAAAGGCATGTTGGCTTTAGCCAGCTGAGAGGAGGGCAGAATGGCCAGGCGGAAGCAGGCCGGTCCCCAGAGCCAGGCAGCCCCGGCTGGGCCCCGGCCCTGCCACCAACTTGAAGGGCAGTGAGGACCTGAGCTCTCCCTTAAAGTGGGGGTACCTGCCTCGTGGGTACCTGTCCCCCACAGAGGCGTACAGAGGAATTGGGCGGCTTAGAAGGAGAGCCCAGCACCCTTTGCTAAGACCCCGGGTGAGTAGCATGCTGGTACTGGCCTGGGTGGCGCGTGTGCCTGGGGCCAGACCCCTCGGGGCTCGGGGCTCAAGGGTCCTTATCAGAGAGGCCTGGCAAGCATGTCAAGCATGCGTTTGAGGAGGAGTCGACCTGCTGGCCCTGACAGGTGCTTTCTGCCCCTGAGCTGGGCCTGGCCCCCACTCCACACCCCTGAGCTGGGTGCCCTGGCACCTGGGCAGCACTGGCTGGCAGCAGGCCCCGAGCCCAGGGAGCAAATTGAACTGAGTAGTGATTATAGTAGCGCCATGAATATTAGCTGGGCATTGGTACTGCCAGGCACTGTGCTCAAGACTCCCGCTCGCTTCCTCATGAAACCTGCATACCCACCTTGGGTGGTGGCATTACTATTATCAAATTCATTTTCTAGACGAGGAAGCCGAGGCTCAGGGAAGTCAGCAAGTTGGCCCAAGGTCACACAGCAAACCAGCACAATTCTGGGGCTCAAATCCTCTTATTACGTCAAGGGGGGACTGGCTCAGAGCAGGTAGGGCCCTGGATTCTGGCATCTTTGACCTCTCTCAGGGCTTCTTGGTGCCTGGCAGCATTTCCAGACAGGGCAGGCGCAGGCTCCCCTGCCTTTGGGCCTGTCACGCAGCCTCCTCAGGGAAGCACGTCCACTTAGGGATGGCTAGCAGTGAGGAAGAACAGGGCGAGTCTCCAGCTCTTCCTGAGTGGGGATGGGGCGGTGTTGAGTTAGGGTGGGTTTTGAGGGGCTGCACTGAGGAGGGGAGGACATTGCCGGTTTATCTCACCTCGTATGGGAATGGCTGAGATTTTTGAAGAATGAATAACCCATTTCTCCTTTGCGCATAATCACAATGTTCTCCAGCCTCTAATTTTTGCCGTTTTCCTGTCTGATTTGTTTTCCGAGTGTGTGGATTCCTCTACCAGCACAAAGCGGGGGGGATCTTCCTTTCCTCGGTGTGGTTGGGATCCGACTGTCCAGGACAGTTTAAATTGCCTTATTTTCTCCCTGGTTAAATACACTGTAGATGGAATTGTCGGAGGGTCCTAATGACCAAAACCTGAGAAAACAATGGCAGGAAATCTTCAAGCCATCTCGACTCACACGGTTAGAAAGATAATGATGAAAAGAAAGAGGAGAAGTGGATGGCGGGGTGCCTGGGTGTTGGCCAGAGCAGAGCGTTGGGCACATCAGTGGGATGGGGTCTCCCGCTGCCTTTCCCCAAGTCACCTGCCCAGGGCGGACCCTGCCGGAGGGTATTTCAGCCCAGTCAATGTGAATGCAAACTGCATTTTCCAATGAGAGAAAAAATAAGAAATCCCAGCATCGCAGGCTGCGATTTCAGTGGATGGCGGGATTGGGGGAACCTGAGCTCTGATGGCCAGAAGGTGCTGAGGCCTTGGGCTGGGGACTGAGGATTATTTCCAAGTGATCCCCCTCACCCCATGGCCACCGGCAGCCCCTGAGCGAGGAGGTGAGTGACAAGGGTCTGGGAAAGTCCCTTCCCCGCTTGCCGGGAGTGCAGGAAGGAATTTCCTCCTCGCCCACCTGTCCGGGCTTGCTGGGTGCCTGGGGTGTGGGGCCCGGTGGGGGCTGGGGGCTTGTGGGGAGGGTGTGGCTGGAGGGGAATCCTTCCTGTCCCCCGATTCTGAAAAGTAAAGCTTCCCTGTTTACAAAACACCAGCCACTGTCCTGGAAGCCTGTGGCCGGTTGGCTGGGTGGCCCGGCCGGGTGTTTGTTTGTCCCTCCTTCCCTTTTCTTTTTACCAAAGTATATTCATCAAACTGCTGAGTTGGAAAGATTTGTAATGAGTTTTCGAGCCGAACGACTGTTTCTCCCTCTCCCCCCGCCCTCCCTCTTTCTAAATCTTCATCTGACATTAAATAAAGCAAATCCCAAGCAGATTAACTGTGCACGTTCCGCTCCGTCTCCCAGTCTGTCTGCAGGTCTGGCGGGGGGCCGGGCGGCGGCGGCGGCGGCGGTGGCAGCGGGAGATGCCCGGGCGGCCCGCCCAGGTCCATGTGGCGCTCTAGCTGGGATGCCGGCGTCCTGAAGGCCGAGGCCCTGGCCCTCCTGCCCTGCGGCCTGGGCATGGCGTTCTCCCAGTCGCACGTGGTGGCCGCCCGGCGGCACCAGCACAGCCGGCTGCTCCTGGAGGTGGACGAGTACAGCGCCAACCCCACGCAGGCCTTCACCTTCTACAACATCAACCAGGGCCGCTTCCAGCCGCCGCACGTGCAGATGTAAGTGGGGACGGGCCGCGGCAGGCGGGTGGCGGGGGCCGGTGCGCCCCGTGTCCTGGTGGCGTTGACCAGGACAGTTTTACAGAAATCCTGACTTCCGGCTTCACCTGACAGAACGGAAGCCCCGGCTGCTCCCGCCCCTGTCCTGGGACAGCTTCTGGATGTGGGTCTCGGGAGAGCAGAGATGCCTTAACCAAACCTGGCCCTGGGGCTCTGATGGGGGACCCCAGAGGTTCCCAGCACCGAGGGTCCCAGGGCGCTGTCCCTCCCGGTCTTCTCAGGACATGGAGGGAGGCGGGTGAACTGCTCCTGCTCTGAACTCCCCGTGTTTCCTTATCCCCACTGTCCCTCCCTCCATCAGCCTGCACGCAGGCTTCCCTGGCCAGGCACCAGGGGCCCAGGTGAGAGGACAGGCCCAGCACAGGCTGGCCTTGAACCAGGGCTGTGACTGCAGCCCCTCAGCCTCCGCCAGGGAGCGGCTGCCGGTCCCTGTACTGGGTCTGGGCCCAGCTCATGGAGAGCACTGGGGACTTAGGGCCGTGGGGCCCCTGGAAGCCCTCCCAAGCACCTCTGGGGACTCCAGAGGGTGTGGCCTCATTTCTGGGAGTATGTTCATGTGGGGTCCCAGCTGCCATCCTTTGGGGACATTGGAAGAGCCAGGGCGCTGTGGGTCCCCCACCTTCGACTGGTGAGGTAACTCCCACCTGGGTTGCAGGCCTGGCCTCTGTTAAAGGGTGGGCATGGGCAGGTTGTTAACTGGGGGAGGGCAGCAGGCGCTGGGTCTGGAGTGGCTTCCAGCACCCCCAGGCCCTCGCTCTGGGTGGTGTTCATTTCCGTGGGGGCTGCGGGCCCATGCGGTTGGAAGCCGCCTACTGTGTGTTTTGGTAGATTTGTATTTGGGCAACTGTCTCTGATTTTCCCTTTGGGGCTGGGCTGGTGGACTCCAGCAGGATGGGGCTGGGGCCTGAGGCTCACTGCCCCTGAGGCCTGGCCGGGCCGTTGTGAGAGGGTCTGCCCCAGGGTGGGTGTGGAGAGTCCTCCAGCCAGGAGGTTGGAGGTGACCATGCCCGAGGTCCCCTGCAGCTCTGCCAGTGGGACGTGGGAGGGCACCAGGCCCTGGGACAGAGCAGGTGATGCTGGAGTGTCTGCACCTGTGTGCGCCCCCTCTGAGGACCCCTGGCCCAGAGAGGTCATGGTGCAGAGCGTCACTGACAGCACCTGCCTTGGCTGGACAGACAGCCAAGGACAGCCTGATCTGGGAGTGAGGCCAGGGAGACGGGAGGACAGGAGAGGAGGGCCATGGGGTCCTGCCAGTCTGGGAAGGAGCCCCAACAACTTCCAGTTGAGGTGGAGGGGAGAGGGAGGGGCAGATTGCCAATGGGCTGGAGGAGGACGGTGGGCAGGGGAACGCAGATGGAGCCCGGAGCAGCTGGACGGAGGGGTGTCTGAGGGCCCTGAGGCTTCATGAGCGAGCCACCCAATGAGATGAGACCCAATGGCTGGCGGCCCTCTCAGCCAGTGTGCAGTGCAGGGTCCTCCATGCACCCATTGGGGGGTCCTGCCTCCTGCTGCCTCAGCTTCCCCAGCCATGAAGTGCTGGGCCGGGGGGTCACTTTCATTGGGTGCAGGTGCCCTGAGATGTCAGACACTGTTGTGCTCGGGACGGACGCCTGCCCGCACTGAGCTTGCATTCCAGGTGCATGGCAGACAGCGGAAGTGTCACAAAATGTGCCATTGCTACCATGTGACACTGGCAGCCATATGCTTAGTGGCTTTCTTGCGGTCCAGCTGCCTTCCTAGCTGTGTCTCTCTCCTCCTGACCTGCTGCATGTGACATCTCCCCAGGTAGTGAGGGTCCCTGGCTTCCATTGGCAGTGGGGCTTAGTGGCCCTGGGCTCTGGGCAGGGTCCCGGGAATGCCCTGAGCTGTGGCGTTGAAGTGCAGCCTGGCATGGAGCCCGGGTGGGCGCGGGGACTCGGGGCGCTGCCTTCAGGCTGCATGCCCTGGCACGAGGGCTGGGGAGGTGCTGGAGTTTCGATGGCGGGTCAGCCGCTCTGTCTCAGGGAGGGGTGGGGAGGACGCCCCCACTTCCTGATGTGTGATTTATGGTCCCCTGGGCTTTGTCTCAGGGTGAGGGAGCAAAGGGGACTTATTTAATAAACCCACAATTCATATTTAATAACAACAGTCCAGTCGTGGCCTCTGATGGAAGCAGTGATTCATGCGGCTGCCCCAGAGACCTGAGCAACGAGGCCGCCGTTGCCTGAGGGGTGAAGCTTCCCCACTGGGCCTCTGGGTTGCAGTCCGGAGGCTGAAGATTCTGCACCCTGCAGGGGCTGGGTGACCCTTCCAGGTGCCAGGCCTCCGCCTGGGTGGGCAGGGAGAGGACGGGTGAGGGTCAGGGGACGGGTCACTTGGAGGCGTGCCACCTCGGTGCAGGGGGGTTGATGTCGGGCACAGGTTTGGGCACCTGCCGCTCCCTCTGCTGCTCCAGTGCTGTGACCTGCTGGTTCTCCAGCGCTCCCTCGGGTCCCTCCGTGGGAAGCGTCCCCTGGCCCAGCTCTGGGTGCTTGAGCCCCCTCGGGCAGGCGCGGCCACCTGCTTACACATCAACCAGTGGGACGGTTTCCTAGGTCCCTGCAGCCTGGCTCAGTGAGTGGGAAGAAGGGGGCCAGGGACAAGGCAGGAGGGGTGTCGGGGATCAGGGAGGCCCCCAGGCTTGGAGGACTTAGGTGAGCTGGCCGTTCTAGGCAGAGGGACCAGCTAAGGCAGTGATTGGAGCAGGGACAGAAGCTCAGGCCTGGGGCACAGGGGGCAGTGTTGCTGGGGCCCCTTGGAGCCAGTGCCTGGGGAGGAGTCTGGTGGGGTCAGCGGTCATCTCCTCTCCCTGGGCCTGGGTTCCTGTCTCTAAAGTTCTGAAGTGGTGTGGCTGGTGTCCCGAGGAGGGCTGGAGGTGCCACCTCAGACCTCCAGAGTGCCCGTTTTGCCCAGGAGTGGGCGGCACAGGGTAACAGCTCTGTCACGGTGCCTGTGTGGGCATTTGATGCCAGAAGGGCACTGCCTGCTTGCTGATGGCTTACTGGGGAGAGTGAGAGAGCCAGGGGCAGGGCAGCGGGCGCGGCCGGGGCTTCGGCATGAGGCTCTGAGCTGTGAGGGTCAGGTAGGCTCCCATGGCGTCCTAGATGCTGAATGGCTCCCCAGGCTCCGTCCACCCTGCAGAGCTGGACCAGAGCTTGGGAGGGCCAGCAGCACGGCCAGTGGTCCCTGAACTGGGTGCCTGGGTCCTGTTCTCTAGTCTGCATGCTCCCACCACCCCTGTTCCCACGGGAGGACTGACTGTTAGGCAGGGGAGAGCTGGTGGTGGGCGTCTGAGCCACCTCAGTGGGCCTCAGGGCTCCAGGAAGGAAGAACATGTGTTTGGTTCCTGTAGAATGTCACCGGGAAATAACCATTTTGCTTGCAAGAAGGTGTTGCAGTTAGGTGCCCCAATTCCTCTTGGAAGACCTCAGTTCAAATTCTACTCTTTATCTTATTAGGTGGGACCTTGAGCATGGAACTTATTTTTCCTGGCCTCAGTTGCTTAGTCCAGGGGACTGTTGAGACTCAAGTGTTAGCTGTGGTTTTGTCAGAAGTATCAGAAACACAACTGACATGATAAGGGAGAAGTGAGTTTATTGGCTCATGTTATTAAGCCAGGAAGTTCAGGTTTGGGTTTAGCTTCAGGCATGGCTGGATCCAGGAGTCCAGCGATGCCCTCTCAGATTTTTTCCTGTCTGCCGTTTCCCTCACTTGGAAACACAATTACAGTTTCTGGGAGCTCCCTGCTAGTGCCTCAGTGGGTGTCCTCTCTGCAGATGCATCCGTCACACGGAGCAGGTGTCTGGCATTCAGGAGTTCCTTTGTACGCATTTGTTCGTGGATTGATTGAAAGAAATGAAGCAGGTCCTGGCAGTAGTCCAGCCTGGTGTGGGTTCAGGACCAAAACCCAGCTCCGCGATGGAGGCTGTGGGTAAATCAGGTTTTTTGAGCCTCCTTTCCTCACGTGTCCAAGCGGGAGGCACAGCATGCGGCTCAGATGGCCACCGGAGGGAGAAGAGAGCGGGGCAGGTACAGGCTCCGTGCATAATGAGCTCGCTTCTTCCTTTTCCAGCGTGAGCTCTTGATGCGTGGGAATCATTGATATCAGTGCCGTTATTATTTTAAGGTTTAGCGTTTGCTACAATCCAAATAGCCCAAGGACTGAGCGGGAAATGAGAGCCTTTATTTTCTTCTCTGGGGATTGCTGGTTTGCATCCTCGCTGTGCGCAGAAGCCTCGGGGTGTAGGGAAATAAGGCAGAGTTAATTAAAGAGCTCTGGCTCCGCGGCAGGCCCAGCCCGCCAGAGCCCTTGGCGGCCTGGGGGTGGCGCGAGCTGAGGCCGCTCGCTCGGGGCTCCTCCGCTGGGAGAGGCTGGAGAGGCTGGAGAGGCTGCAGCCGGAGAGCGAGAGAGCGAGCGGCGGGGCTGCTCCGGGTCTGTCCCCTCGGATGTCTCTCGTTCCTTCTTTGGCTTAGTGTTTGTCACTTTGTATCAACTTCAAAACAAGAGGAGAATACGAATGATCTGATTGGCTCCTGAGTTCCGGTGACCGGCCCACAGCCCAGTTGCGATTGGCTGCCCTGGGTCCAGTTAGCCGGTCCGTATGGGCGGGGCGTGTGGGTGGAGCCGCGGCCAGCCACCTGCAAGACTGCCTGCTTGGGGGTGGGGTGTTAGGGTCCCGGGAACCTCCTCCTCCAGCTCCCTGGGCCAGCTTCCAGACCATCCGAGGCACTGCCTCCTCCTGCAGCTTCCAGAAGCCCGAACCAGGTCAGGGCTTTCTCCAGCCCCCGCCCCTTCTGCTGCTCTGTCAAAGCTGGTGGCTGCACGGTCAGTCTAGCCAAGTCTGTACCTGCCACCCACTAGTGGGCCCCTGGTGGGTGGTGATCAAGCCTGGGTCATCCCTGTGGCTCCCCCTGGGCTCAGGGCTGGCGCACAGTAGGTGCTCAGGAAGTTTTATATTGAATAAAGGGTGAATGAGTGACAGGGGCAGAGGAGAAGCCCTCCCCTTCCTGGGTGGTCATCAGGGGCTCAGGGGGAAGGCTTCTGTGCTGGCCAGTCTGGGCCAGCTCCATCCCGCTGGGATTCTGCCTTGGCTTGATGACCCTGGAAAGGGGCCACCGGAGTGCCTCCTGTGGTGACGTGGTGACACTGGTGGGAGAGGATGGTGTGGAGCCCTCACCTGCGGCAGATCCACGTGCCAGGGCTGCCCGAGCATTAGCATGCGGCTCCCACGTCTCTCGTAAGGTGTTAATTAAATTTCTTCGAATATATTGTCTGAAAAAAAGGATAATTAGAAAGATGTCTTTAAAAGTATTTATGTAACTGATATGGTACCGCGTTTGGTTTGCCGCATAATTAGATTTAAACACAACTCCGGGAGCGGCATTCTCATTTGGAGGGATCTGCTCGTTGAAATGTCATTGCCTTGTTTTTAAGTGTCGGGAGCCTGGCAGAGCCAGCCCGCTGGGGAGGCAGCGTGTGGCGGAGGAGCGGGGAGGGGATCCTCAGCCCTGTCCACGTGTCCGCCCCGGGGAGCTCGGGGCCCTGCTCAGCCGGCTGGACCTGAGTCCCCGTGTGTGGGACTGAAGAGCCACCAGGGCTCCCCAGGAACACGGACCTCTGTTTGTGCCTGGGGGCGGGTTAGCTCCATTTTAGAGGCACAAACCCAGGCTGCGTGTTCTGCTTATGGTCACGTCTAAGGGACAAGCAGAAGGCGGGGCCTGGAAGCTGGATCTGAGTAAGACAACACCCTGGAAGGCTCTGGGTCTGAAAGTGATCAGACAGCTCACGGTTCTGAAGAGCCCCCTGTCTCTGAGCACCTTTCTCGAGTAGCTCCTTGAGTCCCCGATCCTTCCCCACATGTGCTCCACTCAGTGCTGGACCCTGGACTTGAGTCTGCGCGTCCTTGGCAGGGCAGTAGCATCCTCGTGGTTTTGGAGGGTGAGAGTCTGACCCTTTTCCTTCACTGTGTCCAGGGTGCAGATGGACATTCAGGACTCAGCAACGCAGCTTCTCTGTGGTTCAAGTCACGTGGTGGGTGTCGTGGGCACCAGGCTGGGGAAGCTGCCCCAGGTGGGCTCGAGGTGTGACCACCAGCTCATCCCTCTCCATGGCCCTCCAAGGCTCCCAGGCATGGGGGAAACTGAGGCTCTGTGGACAAAAATGTTGTCACTAGTGAGCCAGAGCCCAGATCTGATCTGGACCCTCTGGAAGGCTGGGGCTCCGTCCGTGTTCATGGGATCTGGACTGCGCTGGTGGGAATGTGGGCGCAACTTCAGTCGCGTCGTGGGCACAGCGCCCCAGGCTCACGGCTCCTCGGCCCTGTGACCGCGGTGTCTCTTCTCCCTGCAGGGTGGACCCGGTGCCTCATGACGCCCCCAAGCCGCCTGGCTACACGCGCTTCGTCTGCGTCTCTGACACCCACTCGAGGACGGACCCCATCCAGATGCCCTATGGCGACGTGCTGATCCATGCCGGGGACTTCACGGAGCTTGGGCTCCCGAGCGAGGTGAAGAAGTTCAACGAGTGGCTGGGTAGGTCCCTGCGGCAGTTGGTGTGCCAGGAGGACATGGTGCTGCCCGCCCCTCCCAATGCTGTCCCTCCACCTGGCGGCCATTCCCCTCTGCTCCGCCCAGCACCCTCCACCTGCCTGAAAGCCGTCCCTGACCTTGGAGAGGTCGTGTCTCTCCCGCCCCGCCTAGGACCTCCCCTGCCAGCACCTGCCTCCGCTGGCTTTCCATTTATGTTTGAGGCTTTGGGGGCCTGGGGACCTCCTCTCAAAGGAACTTTGCTCACGTGTTTGGTCCTCCTGGTGTCCAGCCCCCGTGCGTGGTATGCGAAGGTGCCTGGCACATAACTGATGAATGAATGAAAGTCTGAGGGGTGAATGAACCCAGTGCGACTCGCTGGGCACGGTGATGCCAGCAGGTACCAGCTCAGCCTCCCAGTGAGGGTCACTGCAGCCTCCACGGTGCCTGGTGGGGCCCAGGGGAGCAGATGTGGGCTCCCCCACGGGAGCTGTTGGTGCAGCAGTGCGCGGGGGTGGGCGATGGTCCACAGCGCACCCCAGGGTCTGTCTTTGTGCTTTTTTCCTAAATAAGAAGGAATGGAATCTGGTGTGCCCCCCCGGAGAACCCACTTGCCTGGGAATCCAGAGAAACCTCACGGTGAGGATTCTATGCCCACCTCGGGGGACAGATGGATGGCCCCGGGTGGCCTGCCACACAGGCCTGCGGTGGAGATGTGACTGCAGCCCCTGTGGCTGCCAGACAGTCCTTTCCGCTTCCCCCTGGGGCGTCCCACTGTGGCTGGCTGGGAGCCCTGCGGCAGAGGGCTGCAGCCAGGCAGGGCACGGCGAGGAGAGGCCCAGCAGGGAGGAATATTTGCAGGCTAGGCCGTCTCCCTCTTGGCAAGCTCAGTGCCTTAGATGTTGATTTTCAAACCAGAAACTCTAATCCAGGGCCCCGTGTGGGCTGGAACCTTCGCAGGCTGGGGCGGGAGAGGCCCCTGGGCTCCCGCCAGCAGGCCTGCTCCAGGCTGCTCAGCTGGCCACACGGCCTCCAGCTTGGGGCTGCACCCAGCAGGGACCCTTTGCCTGGTGGCTCTAGTGAGGCTCCACTCGGCTGGGTCAAAGATCTGTTTCCAAGGCAGACCACCAGAGTGGCCCTGGCCGACACCTATGACTGCCCACACAGCCTGGCAGGCCCTTTCCCGCCTCTGCCTGTTGAACTTGGCAAGGCTGTTGGAGGTGGTTACCGCAGGTGTCCGCATTTGGCAGGAGGATGGAGGTTCTCTAGGGTCGGCCTGGTGTCACGCGCCTCCTCAGGACAGTGGGTGGGGCCCAGGGCTGTGGGACCTCTGCTGACGGACTGAGGAAGGAAGGTGGCTCTGAGCAGGGCCTTGGGAGTTTGCTCAGGGAGGAGGGGTGTCAGGTGAGGGGACGAGAAGATGGGGCGAGGAGACAGCTCAGGACAGGGTGAACCTGGACACTTGCCTTGAGGACACAATGGTGATGAGGGGCTCGACTGGGAGGGACCAGGGAGGGGCTGCTGCCTGCAGGCCAGCACGCTGAGACGGGCGCTAGCAGAGGTGGGAGAGGCGCTGGGCCTTTGGGGAGGCTTCTTGCATCTGCACTTGAGTTTGGTGGAGTTTTTGCTCGCCCGGGACTATTGGGGGTGGGCAGTGTGGACTTACAGGGGTCCCTCCCCCAGGCCTCCCGCCTTGCTGCCTGGAAGTGTATGCAGGTGGAGGGCTGTCACTCAAGAGGGGTGGGCCTCTGGCTGGACGAAGAGTGGCCTCCTTCCTTGATCAGGAAGCTCGGGACTTGCCCTGGGTGAGAAGAGAATCAGTGGCTGCTTGGCGGAAGTCCCTTGGCAGCTAGCTTTGGGGACTTGGAGCTGTACACAGTGAGACCGGGTTCCGGGGTGGAGGTTCAGGCCCCTGAAGCTTGGTGGCCATGGCTCGCCAGGGGCCATGCCCTGGCACATCTGGCCAGGCGTGTTTGTTGGCATTTGACTTGTACCAGGCACTTCTGCGCCCTTGGTGTGTGTCACCACGCCCTTCAGTCCTACTGACCGTGGAATGAGGCCGAAGCTATCGTCATCTTCATTTTACAGAATAGAAAACCAAAGCCCAGAGAAGTGAGGACATTTGCACAAGGTCACACAGCTAGCTGCGGCAGAGCTGGGCTTCAAACCCAGCGGTAGACCCTGGAGTCAAGCTCTGGGCCCATCTCTGCTGTGCTGCTCTTGGTCTGAGGGGAAACCTCTCTGATTTGACCTAAGCTGCGCACTTTGCTGACTGGGGCCGGACGCCCTGGGTCTGCTCCCTGCCTGGGTAACTGTGGCAGGCACCTGATGCCTCTGGGCCTCAGCGGCCTCTTTTTCAGTGGTGCAGCCAGGCTCCCCTCGCCTGCCTCTTCCAAGGGTAGTTGGGCGGTGTGTTGGGCGGAGGAGGCAGTCAGGTTTTGCAAACTGTGAAGTGCTGTGTGAATGTTTCTGTTGCTTCCTGGCATTTGCCAGATCAGGGCCCTGAGGGACAGACACAGAGGCAGTGAGGACTGTTAAAGTGGGGCATCTGCCGAGGACAGAGGACTGTGAAGGGCGGGCTGTGGAGAGCTGAGCCAGGTGGTCAGCGAAGGCCTCCGAGGAGGTGACCCCGGCCAGGCGGCCTCCTGCAGGTCTGGGGGAGGAAGGCAGCAGGTCCTGGACACAAAGTGGACCTTGGCAGAGTCCACGTGCACGGCCTTGAGGATGGCCCAGGAGAGGGGGTTGATTCAGGGTGTGGTGGAGGCTTCCGGAAGTTTACGGAGGGGTGACTCAAAGACGTTTCCACAGGCTGTTCTGGATGTGCAGCCAGGGCAAAGGCTCTGGAATGTTCCAGAATTGAGGTCTGGGTGGCGGCACTGGGGCCATTTCTCTTCCTATGGCTCCTTTCCCCTGATTCCCTACAGGGACCATGTCTTCTGGTGGCATCGCAGAGGCCTTGCGGGCTGTTCTGGGGGGCTGTGGTGTGGAATGTGTGTCCGGAGCGGCGTGCAGTGCTGACTCTGTGGGCCGGGTGCTCTCCAGCCCCGGGCTCCAGGCGCCCTTCCCCAGGTGCCGGGCCCAGAGCTTCTCCCAGGAGAACGTGGCAGACTTGAATCCCCAGGCCGCCTCCTCTCTGTTCATGGATCTCTTGGAGATTTTAAAAGCAGTTAAAACCAGGGCCACCTGCAGACAGACGCGAGGAGGCTTGAGTGCTGGCCTGGACGGGTGAGCCACTGGGTTCGAGTCTCAGCACTGCATACAAATGAATGAATAAAATAAAGGCCCATCAACATCTAAAAAATATTTTTAAAAAGTTACTAGACACGGCGGGGAGACCAGCACCTGGGGCTGCTGCCCAGACTCCGGCTCTGACTTCCTGGGCGCTTGGCTCCCAACCGGGCCAGGTGGTGCCCTTCCCTCTGGGTCCTTGCAGGGGGTCCTCTGGGTGACAGCACCCTCTGAGCAGGCTCTTTCTCCTTGGCCATTGACATCCCAAACAGTCATGAAGTTGAAACACCAGCGTGATTTGTGACTGTCCCGTGAAAGCAGCCAAGAATGTCTTCCCCAGTCAGCGTGGCAGGAGAAGCAAGGCTCGCTGCAAACGGCAGGGGTCGTGCTGGACGTCCTCTGCTCCTCCACCAGGGTGACGAGGTGCTCAACAGGTTGGGGGAGCCCGGGGACTCGAGGCAGCTGGGTGGGTCAGCGCAGAGACGCCGGGGGAGTCTGCGGCTCCTGCTGGACGTCCAGCCGGTGGAGGGCGGGTGGAGGCCTCCTCCCCAGCCAGCCAGTGCCGGTCCCCAGAGACCCTGAACAGAGGAAGGGGTGTCAGCAAGTGTCACGCCAGTGCCCAGGATGCAGTGTCCCAGCAGGGCAGGGCGACTGCATGCCCTTGGTGGACAGCAGTGGATGGGGGTCTCCAGGGGGCAGGGCGGTGAGGCAGACCCTGTGAGTGTGGGCCGAGTTGAGGCCTCAAGGACAAGGCTAGGTGCTGAGGCCATAGGATCCGGGTGGTTGTGTGGACTCCCCTGGAGCCCAGGGGTGCGGAGGGCATGAGGAGAGGCTGTGCCAGGGGCACTTGTGGAGGCAGCACCCGACCCCAGGCCCCGACACCATGCCCCCTTCTTGAGGCAGGAACGCCAGCCCCAGTTCTGCTGCTGAGTGACAGCCACGCCCACCGGAACTGTCGCGGGGATTTGGGAGATGCCAGGAAGCTCACTGTCCGTCTGTGACAGGCAGGTGCCAGGCTGGCCTCCCCAACCCGGCCAGGGGAGCCTGCACCCCGCACAGCCCTCCTTCCCAGTCCCCAGCCTGGCATGCCCAGGAGGGACGGCCCAGAGGCCGCAGGAGGCCCGGTCCTTGTCCCTCCCTCTGCCTGTGCTCTGTGGCTCTTGGTAGACACCCCCATCTGGGTGGTCCTCCTCCCCTGGCCTCCTTGCCCCCTCTGGGCCCCTTCTTCACCTCCTCCTCTTCTGTCCCTGCCCATTGAAGGGAGCCTCTCCCTGGGTCCGTCCTTGGACCTGTCAGCCATCCCAGATGACGGCCACTCAGACCCACGCTCAGGTCCCCCAGGCCTGGGAAAGCCCCCGTTCTTCTGTAGCAGGGGTTATTCAGGCTTTCCGTGAGCCTCTCCTCCTGATCCACCAGGACCTCAGGCTCCCTCCATCCCAAACCGACCTCCAGACCTCTGACCCACTGTAAGGTGCAGGTCCTCAGGGTGGCTTTGGCACCCTCTGCTCAGAGCTGCACCCCACCTCTGCCCTCTGCTCACTCTGCCACCTGCCACGCTGCCTCGGGCACCTACGGGTCAGCCTGCCGACTCCCCTTCTCTTGGGGTCCCATGAGCTCACGAGGGCAGGGCCACAGCTGGGTCAGTGCAGGTCCCCAGAGCCCAGCCCAGCCGCACCGTGGGGCGTTGGCCAGCGTCGCTGGCTGAGCAGGGTGAGGTCTGCAGGGCACACCTGGGCAGTAGCCTCAGCAGAGCCAGGCGGGGAGGAGACGGGCCTTAATGGATATTTAGAAGTTATAATTAACTTTTTCCTGGCGCCCTCGCACAAAACGATATATAAGACAATCTAAAAGGGTCCAAGGATTTAGTTAAATAGAGCTAGGTCTTTGCAAGCAAACCCTTAATTAGAATCCGGGAGGGAGGACGGGAGAGACAGGAAATGGATTCATTTCCAGGCGGCTTCTTCGTTCTTGCTCTGCTTGCCACCGTGTGGAGGGCCTGGGGCGCAGGGGTGACTGGAAATGGCTGTGCCGTGCTGCCTCTTGGTGGTTCACACCCGTGGGGGCTGCAGGTGGGTGGGGTCAGGAAGGAGCAGGTGGGCCTTGTCCTCCCCCTCTCCCAGGAGCAGGAGGCAGCTCACAGGCACAGAAATTAGCAGTTTGTGGGGAAAAAATTTAAGTTGCAGCTAGAGGCCACCCCTGAGTCACTGTCCCCACCCCAGGTGTGCCTGTCCCTTTGGGCTGCTTTCCTGTGCCCTCTCTCCTGAGTGGAGGCCAGCCTCAGCATGGACAGGAGGCCCCGGAGTTCCTGGCCCTGCCCCAGCAGCTCTACCTGCTGCCCTTGCCTCATTGCTGTGGTATTTTATTTGTTATTTCTTGCCTCCTCCTCCTGCTCCCCACCGACCAGGACGGGTGCGTCTCTCTGTGGGCGGGTCTGGCTGTCCTGGAAGCCAATGCCGTGGCCTCTCCCTTTCACTGTCATGACAGGTTCCCTGGTGTCCCCAGACGGTTGCCCCTGCTGGCACTGTGGCCTCGGTGAGTCCCCTGAGGCCCTGTGACTTGTCGGGGGCACTTGGAGGGATCCCCAGGGCCAGCAGGGGTCCTCAGGGCGGCAGGACCCTTGCACTCTCCTGCCGGCACAGGGTCGGGTGGAGGAGGGACAGAGGTTTCCCAGGAGTGGCCCCAGTGCGGGGGCACCAGCAGCCGCCGGCTGGGTGGCAGGTGTGTCTGACTGCCTCAATCACAGCCTAGGCAGGGGACAGACCTGGATCCCGGCTGGCTGGAATCCCCAACCCGGGATGGAAAAGGAAGAAGGACGTTCCTCTGAGCAATTCCCAGGATCCAGGCAGTTTCCCCAGCTGGGCTGCTGGGACCACAGCCTCACATACCCGGGTTTGGACGTGGAATGCCTGAAGTTGGTGTCCCAGATCACGTCTGGCTCTGGCCCTCACCAGTCAGGTGACCTGACTCCTTGTCCTGGAGACCCCGTGTCAGCTCGCCCCTCCTGGCTGCACCCTGATGCACACACCCGCTGCCTCGATGCCTGACCTGGGTCAGTGGGTGGCACCTCCCCTGCTGGGCTGCGGAGACAGGGTGTGTTCTGCGTTCAGATGGACCAACACATGTCTTGGGGGCCTGCTGGGCCCACTGGGGTGGTGTTGGAGGTTCAGTAACCATGGCACAGAAGTGTCTTTGCCTTCGTGGGCCCAAGGATGGAGCAGAGACAGGTGGTCAGCAGTCACCAAGCCAATCATTTAGGTGATTCATTAGGGAATCAGATCAATGCTCAGGTGAGGTGCTGGTGACTGGGGTGGAGGTTGGGGACACCAGGGGGCTGGGAAAGGCCCCCTCTGAGAAGGCCCTGGGCTGAGAGGGACCTCACTGTGAATCGCCCGGTGTGCAGAGGCAGAGGGAGCAAGCTGGGGCAAGACGGACGGCCCAGGTCTGTGACTGGCAGGGCCCCCGGGGTGGGTGGGGGAGGGGCCGTTGGACTCAGGACTAGGAATCTGAGTGCAGCCGGCAGGAGAGGCCACCAGGCCACCAGGGGAGGCGGGCAGAGCTGTTGGTGAGAGGCGAGGCTGCCCGACTGATCTGCGGGTGGCCAAGGGACAGGGAGCACTGGGGTTGGCCATGATCTGGAGGTAAAAACACAGGGTTCCCCTGGGTTATGACCCGGTACCCACAGGGCCCAGCAGCCTGGCACAGGCCATGCAACCGACTTTTGTTAAGGGAAGGAGACGAGAAATTTTCTCCTGTGGTCACCTCAATTAAAAAAACAACCCACCAACATTTTCTTTTTTTTTTTGGAACCAGGGATTGAACTCAGGGACACTCGGCCACTGAGCCACATCCCCAGCCCTATTTTGTATTTTATTTAGAGACAGGGTCTCACCGAGTTGCTTAGGGCCTCCCTAAGTTGCTGAGGCTGGCTTTGAACTCTCGATTCTCCTGACTCAGCCTCCCGAGTCGCTTGGATTACAGGCGTGCGCCACCGTGCCCGGCTTCTTTTTTTTTTTTTGAGAGCTAACAATAATTCTCCCTGAACGTATGCAGGAGACTTAAAATGGACTCTGGCTGATTTGCTCAGCTGTTGGGCACAGCGGCCTGATTCAGACGTTTTCAGAGATTCAGTTCTTGCAAAGACTCAAGATTGAGTGCTGAAATTTTCTTCTCCAACGCGGGGACCTCATGTCACTTTGCCACCCTCTGCCCAGAAGCTGGCTTGTGTGGATGGAGTTTGGTCCCGTCACCTTCACGGTCAGCGTGCCCGATACCCGAGGGGCCACCTAGAGCGTGAGCTCCACGGTCAGCTAAAAAGTGGATGAACAGTTCAGAGCGTTAGCGTTCATCAAAAATAGAATTTTCTATATTCTCCATTAAAAAAATTCCTCACAAAGCCAAACTGTATTTTAGGGGCTAAAAGGGAGAAAATTAACTTCTAATAAAGATAAAAAATCTGGAGTCCTAAGTTGTAGTCAAGCGATTCTGGCCAGCCATAATTACAGTATTTTCATGTTAATGCATAAACCCCGTGAAAGGTGTGCTTAAGTGCTAATTATCTATTTACAGTAGAATGGCTTTGGAAATGAAATGAGACTCTCTGGTGTGTGTGTGTGTGTGTGTGTGTGTGTGTGTGTCTGTGTGTGTGTGTTTCAAACACGTTCTGCAGTGGTGGTTTTTTTTTCCTTTTTCTTTTTAGACCACCATCCAAAATGCATATGCCTTATATATATATATAAAAAAATCTGAATGTTCACACAAAATAGAGATGCATCTCTCTGAAAGGCCCCCACTCTCTACAGGTTCTTGTATGGTTTTGTGCTCACTGTTATTCGTTTGGGTTTTTTGCTTTCTTATTTATGTCCCATCTTGTGTTAAAGGTTTGAGATGGTTTATAAAACAGTAAAAAAATTAAATTGAAAAAAATTTTTTTGGTATCAGGGATTGAAAGGGATTGAACCTAGACACACTTAAGAACTGAGCCACATCCCCAGCCCTTTTAAAATATTTTATCTAGAGACAAGGTCTCACTGAGTTGCTTAGAGCCTCACTAAGTTGCTGAGGCTGGCTTTGAACTTGTGATCCTCCTGCCTCAGCCTCCTGAGCTGCTGGGATTACAGGTGTGGGCCACCGTGTCCAGCTAAAGAGCTGCAGTATTACAGATGAACAAATTAGTGCTGTTTGAAAGAGGGGCCTAGAATATCAACCCCCAGGGCTACATGGACTCTGCGAGTGGGAGACTGGGGCCTGAGTTTCCTGGGGGCCAAGGTGAAAAGGGAGCTGCACTGGGCTAATGGCTCTGATTGCTGGGAGACATGGCAGCTCCTTTGACGGGCTGTCCCCTGTGGTGTGATGGATGTCTGCTCCGTTCAGCTGGGAGAAACCTCAAGCCTGCGGCCCCTGTCCTTTCCTTGACACAGGTTTTCGTGTTCGAGTAGTGACGACAAGCATTTGTTTCGTGTTTCCTGGTGTATGAAACATGTCCATTTCTGTCAATCATTTTGGGCTTTCTGTCTCCCACACTCCCACCTTCTTTCAGACTGATGGAAGTTTCTTTTTTCCCCTCTACTGGTTTGGAAATTGTACATTCTTTTTTGATTCATTTAGTAGTTACTCATATATTTTTAATATGCATATCTGACTCAACACCGTCTAAGATTAATCAGTGTGGCCCTCACCTCCCCAGGACTGGGACGCCCTCCCCTCGGCCCTGCCTCCGCCGTGTGTGGGTCCTTGCATCTGCCTGAGCCCTGCCCACTCTGGCCAGTGCCTCTGTTGCTTCCCATTCACACTTGCCGATGTTCTTGGCCAAGCTGTGCTGCTGGGCACTTGGTGGGCACTGGGCGAGGTTCTGGGCACCGGGCAGCCGCAGTGAGCCAGACACAGCTCCGCCTTTGCAGGCAGAGTCAGGCTGTGGCTCCACATGGCTGTGATGTGACGGGGGTCAGGGTGAGGGCGTGGGCCAGGGTGGGGCCTGGTGGGGTCACATCCAGGCAGAGACTTGAATGGAGGGTGCAGCACCTGGGTGGAGGTGGCAGTGTGAGGGTGTGGCCGAGTTCCATGAGAAGCAGCCTGCTTGGGCTGGGACGAGTGGCAGGCCCCGGGCCTTTGTGCAGGAAGTGGCTCCGTAGCAGACTCAGCCTTCGGTAGAGTTTGGACAGTGAAGCTGGGCACTGGCCCTCCAGCTACCCAGGGCCCGCAGCTGGGCACCTGCCTGCTGGTGGGACCTCTGCGTCCTCCAGGGACATTAGGAGCACCTGCTTTGAGCTGCACGGTGCCCTGGACCGGATCCAGTGGGCAGCAAAGCCACCTGGACTGCCACCCGCAAGACACCAAGACGAGAAAGCGCCATGTTGGGTTGGGACGGAGCAGTCACAGGGCAGCCGGGGGCCAGGTGGGACCGTCGGCTCTGACGCTCACCTGCGTCCCAGGTGCCAGGCTGAGGGCGGTCTCCGCGGGGCTTCCTCCTCATCCTCAGGCGCCTTTTCTCTTGCGAGGCTGCGGGGACAGATAGCGGCTGTTCTGGAGTCGGGGAGCGAGATTCTCCTGCTGGCGCGCCTCTTTTTTTTTTTGAACATGGAAAGATGTGTTTGGATATGAAATAAGCCTGTGGGTTTTTAAAAATGTCATCTTCATGCTGGGTTTTATTCCAGAGCAGGAATCATCAACAAGCCAGAAAATCCTGGCAGCGCAGAACTAAACCTCCTGTCCCGTGTGCGCTCGGAGTACTGAGACGTGGGGAGGAGCCCACGTCCCCTCTCTCCGCCTTCACCGCCTGCCCCTGCACCTGGGCTCCGCAGAACCTTCTGGGCTCTGTGGCGAGTTTGCTTGGGAGAATGTGATTGTACAGCAGTGAGAGCGTGGCTGAGATTTGAACCCCAGGCCTGGGGTCCCTAGTTTTTAATACCTGAAGTGACCTTTATCACGTGGGAATGACTCCCTGTGTACTCAGATCCTTCCAGTCCTTCCCTTGAGCAAAGTCCCACTTTCCAGGAGGTTCAGGATATCCGTGGTAAGGATAATGCCTCATAGCGGCAGCACCAAGCAAACCAGGCCACATGCGTGTGAGTTGAGGACGGATGCAGGTCTTTCGAGACCCCCCCGCGCCCCCTTTGAAAAGCACAGTTGATAACAGAGTCTGGTATCCAAGTCTCACGGGGCTTCACAAGAACCACCTCCCTCTTGTTTGCAGATCCTTTGATGTTTTTTTCTTATTTCTCCTTTGCAACTCTTCCTGAGTAAGGTTGTCCCCACTTTGCAGACGAGGAGACCGAGGCCCAGAGTGGGGCTGTGGTTTCTGCAGGTCAGCCAGGTCTCCTGGGCAGGGATCTCGACTCCCCAGCCCCAGGCCATCTCTTCAGCACCACGGACAGTGCCAGCCTGCCTGGGTGCTCTGTTACTGGTTACTTGAAGGAACGTCCAGTGCCCAATGTTCCAAGCATGGACCCTGTGTCCCCTCACAGATATGGGCATGCTAGGCCTCTGCCCGCCTCATCTCTAGCTGGGCTCCATCTCCTGCCCCGAACTTCTTCAACTATGCAGGGAGTGAGGCCCCCGAGGGTCACACACGTGGGAATTGAGGGCCAGGCTTTGGACTGAGACTAGAACTGGTCCACCCCATCTTCCGTGAGTGACCTTTGGCAGTGACGAAGCCTCCCTGGACCTCAGTTTTTTCATTTTTTCAAAGGGGAGAATAGTGGGACATTCTCAAGCCCTTTGTGAGGGCTGAACGAGACCTTGCAGGTGCCGTGGAAGCTGGGGCAGGGCCCAGGTAAACCCTCCCTCCCTCCTGAGCCTGGTGCATTGGGAAGTGAGGCTGTGCAGAGCTGGGGTGTGGGGAGGGCAGGGTGGGAAGTGCCAGGCCACAACACAGGGGAGTTGCCCTGGGGAGGGGCGCACGAGGCAGGGCCACCTCCCTCTCAGTGGGACCAGCCATGCTCCGCTCAGGTGTATGCACTTGGCTTCTGGAAAAGGCCTGTTGAACTTCATGGCCGTCATGGGCCTTGTCTGGGTTTCAGGGGGACGTGGCCTTGTCCTTGGTCCTGGGATGGTTTCATCCCGAAGTGAGAGTGGGAATGCAGAGGCCCTCCCAGCCCCCAGGCCACGGCTTCCCGGCAGCCTTGACGAGGTCATCACAGTGGTGCCTCAGGGTCTTCAGGGACAGGTTGGGGCGTACAGCTGCCGAGCAGGGCCGCCTGGGCACTGGAGGGGACAGTGTGGTTGGGGTCCCTCTAAGTGCAAGGGAGCCCCGAGCCCCTCAGGTTTGGATCCCAGCTCCCTTCTTCCCAGCCATGTGGCCTGGTGTGCTCTGCCCTCTCTGACCCTTGGTTTTCTCCTCTACAAAGGTGGGTGTCATTGGGAGGCCCAGGGAGGCAGGGCGACCTGGGTTCCACATGGGGCCTGGTGCCGGGTGGACACCTCCTAGATGCAGAGGTCACCGTGGCCGCGCCCTGGGCCTGCCTCCAGGGCGCCCGGCTCCCAGTCCGAGCCCCGCCGGTGGCTTTAATTCCTCCCACTGTTGTGCAGGGCATCCTTGTCTTTTTTTTTTGGTTGGGCATTTTAAAGTTAGAATTTCGTTCTTTGAAATTTGTTTTCAAAGAAAAGCAGATATTTTAAGTGTATGGGTTTGTTTCTTTGATTTCTCTTAAGAAGAATTTCACACCTTCCCGGGAGCGAGTGTGACGCAGATGACGATCTGCACACGGGCCGTGGAACTCATCTGGGCTGGGCTGACAGCAGACATGGGGGAGCACGGAGCTGACAAAGCCAGGCCTGCCTTGGTAACGTCCCAACCTCTCGAAACAGTCGCTCTCCAAGCTAATAATTGTCACTGGGTGTTTGAAAGAGGTTTTCCCCGCATGGGTCCAACCACAGACCCTCCTGCTTAGGACCTCAGAGGCTCCCTGCGGCTGGTGAGTCAGGCTTCGCAGCTGGGGATCAAGCCCCTGGATGTGGCCCACTGTCCCCTCCAGGCCTTGCCCCCTCCTCCCCTCCGTCCTGGCGTCTAGGCTGTTGCCACCCATGTTGGCTTGTTTCCCGCCTCTGCCCATCTGTGTGCTACTCTGCGGGGTGGCCCCTCCTCTGCAGGGGAGCTGCTGTCCACTGTCACCTCCTCTGGCCACCTCTCCCCACAGGACTCGGTGCCACCCCGCTGCAGATCCCTGGTGACTAGCATGTCCTCCTGCGCTGGCCACAGGAGGGCTGCGTGCGGGGGGGGACCTGTTCCCAGCCACCGTCACAGGCTGCCTCTGAGGGCCCAGAGACGGTGGTGGAAGGCAGGCGGTCACCCCAGGGGAGAGGGGTTCTGGAGCACCCTCGTGTCCACGGTGTTCATCCAGCTTTCAGACACTCGGCGTTACTAAGAAGCCTGTCAAAACAGCCTTCCGTCTTCGTATTCCTGGAGCCTGCTGCCGTCGCTCCTGCAAAGAACGTCGCTTTGGGCTGATTTTTCCCCCTTTAAAAGCGTTTTCTGTACCAGAGGCACCTGGGGGACCTCTGGTCAAGGTGACGAGGGCCTTTCCTCCAGGGACCTGGGCGCCCTGGTGGAATCCTTGCAGCACCTTCTGCAGTGTGACAGGGATGCCTTCAGTCCTGAGGCCACTCAGACCTTCCTGGTGGCCCCACAGTGGCTGCGTGACTCTCCATCTCTGAGCCTCACCCACTGCTCAAATTCTGGAGTTGTTCCTGGCCAAGGTTAGAATGCCAGGCTTCCAGAATCCCGAGGTTCCAGAGCTGCTTTCTCGGGTTCTGAGAGCTGGACGCACGCTGCCAGCTGTCTGGGGTCCAGGCTTCTCAGATTGTTTAAAAATTCAGTGGTGGTTAAATGGACGCCACATCTGCCATTTTAACCTTTTCAAAGTGGTTGCTTCAGTGGCCTTAAGCAGCTTCATGCTGCTGGCAGCTGTCCCTGTGATCCATCTCTAATCCTTTTTCATCTTCCTGAACTGAAACTTTGTATCCATTTGACACTGACCTTCTGGCCCTCCTTCTCCCAGCCCTGGCGTCCACCCTTCTGCTTTCCATCTCTAAGCACCTCGTGTAAGAGGGATGATGTCGTCTTTGTCCTTTCGTGCCTGGCATGGTGCCCTCTAGCTTCACCCAGGTGGTAGCATGTCAGAATCTCTTTCCTTTTTAAGGCTGAGTAATATTCCAGGGTATGTGCTCCCCACCTTTAGTTTATCCACACACCTGTCTGTGAACACCTGGGCCGCACCCACCTTTTGGCTCTTGTGAGTAATTCTGCTGTGACCCCCGTGTACAAATAGCTGTTTGAGTCACTGCTTTCAATGTGGTGCTGGGGATTGAATGCAGGGCCTTGTGCTTGCGAGGCAGGCACTCTACCAACTGAGCTACATCCCCAGCCCGATTCTGAGATTCTTTTTTTTTTTTTAAATATTTTTTTAGATGTTGATAGACCTTTATTTTTCATTCATTTCTATGTGGTGCTGAGAATCGAACCCAGTGCCTCACACATGCTAGGCAAGCGCTCTACCACTGAGCCACAGCCCCAATTCTGAGATTCTTGAGTGATAGGACTTGCCTTTCAGGCTGTGTGACTATACAGATAAGGGGCCTGTATATGACTGCGTTTGAACATATGAACATTTAGAGACACAGATAAAATGATCAAGCCTGCACACAACATCCAAGGTAGGATTATAGTCACGTATATTAAAAATCATCTGTAAAATTTTTTGTGTGAAAAATTTTTTCCTATGCTCACATTTTCAGAAATATCCTTATTCCTATTCTTCGAGTGCGCCCTCCGCAGGTCACGGTATCAGTTTGCTTTGGCTGCTATAACAGGCGTCCCAGACTGGACAGCTTCCTTCATTTCTCCACAGTTCTGGAGGCCTGAGTCTGACACCAGGTAGCAGCAGGCTGGTTTCTGTGGCCTCTCTTTTGGACATTGTCTTCTCGCTGTGTCCTCCCATGGTCTCCCTTGTGTCCGTGTCCTAATCTCCTCACAGACACCGGTCACATTGGCTCAGGGCCCATGCAGATGACCTCATTTGACCTTGATCCCTCTTCCCAGCCCTGTCTCCAAATGTCAGTTCTGAGGTCCGGGGGATTGGGGCTCGGCATGGGTGGGTGAGTCCTGTGGACGGGGTGGGGCAGCAGTGTACTGTGTGCAGGATGCTTTTCCAGAGCACGGCACAAGTGCTGTGCCCGGCTGCCTAGGAGCAGCGTTCCAGACCCCGTGGCTTGAAGTTTCAGAAGCCCCTTCGTCTCTCCGTGACGCGGCTGCTCACGGCTTGCCTTGTGATGGACTGTCAGCTGTTGGCCCCACTGTTGCCTCTTTGGGGACCACGAGTCCTTTTCCCCTCCACCTGCTTTTAAGACTGTCGTCTCTGGTTTCCAGGGCTGTGTCCACTCAGGCTGCGTGGCCTGTGGGTTGAAGGAACAGGAATCTACCCCGTCATGGCTCTGGAGGCCACATGCCGGAGTCAAGCTGGGGGAGCCCTCCCTGCCTCCTGCAGCGTCTGGTGGCTTCCTCGATTTGTGGCTGGGAGACCGTGTCCTCTGTGAGCAGGGACAGCGTTCCTTCCTGCCTCCTCCTCGGGCTGACTTTGTTTCCTTCTGTTGCTCCACTGCCCCGCCTGGGCCTCGGGGGCAGTGTGGAGTGGGCGTGGTCAGTGCCGTCCTGGCCCTGGTCCTGATCGCAGAGGAACTTGCAGGGCTTCTCCACGAAGCGCAGGGCTGGTGGGCAGGTTCGGTGCTCTGGCTGGAAGGTCCCCTCTGCTCGTCATGGAAGAGCACTGGTGTTGTCTGCTGCCTCTCTGCCTCGTGGAGGCGATGGCTGGAAGGTCATGGGATGGATGGTGGTGTTCAGCAGCCTCACATCCTGGGATAGACCCCACTGGTCACGGCATTGATCCTTCCCAGTGGACCTTGCTGGGCGTGGTGTGCTCCTGTTTCATTGAAGATTTCGCCTCCGTATTTACACAGAATCGGGGTGCGGGGGTTTCCTACGGGGCCTTTGTTGGCTTTGGCGTCAGGCCTCCCAGAGGAGTTGGCAGCGTCTCCTCCTCGTCTGTATTTTGAGAGCTCTCCGGGGACTGGTGTTCCTTCTTGCAGTGGTCAGTACAGGTCACCAGCGAAGCCCTCTGGGACTCGGTTTTCATCCTCTGCAAGCCCCCTCCTGCCTCTGGTGGCGGTCCTGTCCCGTCTGTCTCCCGCCCGCCGTTCCTGCACCCTCTCAGCTCCCGTGCGGTAGCTCCTGGGCCGTCTCTCTGTGCTCTGCTCCCGCCTCGCTGTTCCTTTGTACCTAAAGCGTGTCTCCTATAAATAGCGTGTGGTTGGATGAGAATCCATCCTTCAGTCCCACCTTCCGAGGGCAGCGTGCAAGCATTTCAGGTTTGGAGTGGTTACTGGAAGGCTGGATTCCTGCCGCCACCTGCCCTCCGCTCTCTGTCCGTCTTGTCCTTTGGTCCCTCTGTTCCTCCACTTGAGCCCTCCTCTCTTGTGTTCAGTGGGTGTTTCTAGTTTGCCAGGGCACAGCGGTGCCCCCATGGCTTTGCTCTCTGTGGCTTCAGTGGCCTGTGGTCACTGGCACCGTCGTGGCTCAATGATCCTCCTGATGTGCTGTCAGAGCAGCCGGGACTGCATCCCAGGGCCGGTTATGCTTCTCACTCCCTCCCATCTCGCAGGTGTGGAGAGAGAGAGAGGGGACAGGAGAGGGAGGGAGAGAGGGGAGGGGAGAGTGAGGGGAGAAGGAGGGGAGAGGGAGGGCGGAGAGGGAGAGAGGGGAGGGGGAAGCGAGCACATTCACGTAACTTTGTTCCAGGTTGTTGTGATTGTTCTATTTTGTTCTTAGTCATTGCCGTTGATCTCCTGCGGTGCCTAATTTATAAACGCCCCTGGTGGTGGGTGGTGGTGTGTATGCAGAGGAAAGAGTCCACAGGGTCAGTGCTGTCCGTGGTTTCCGGCCTCCCCTGGGATCTTGGAGTGTGTCGGTGTCTAAGGGAGAGAGCCACAACTGCATTGCTTTAAAAAATTAAAAAAAAAAATCTTAGTGGTTGCCCTGGGGATTATGATTAGCCTTTTAAGCTTAGAAAAAGCTTGTTTAGATTAATAACAACTTAAAGGCATTAACTTTTTATACAGAAATCGTGCTGCGAGGTAGAGTCCATTCCCTCCGTCTCCTTTGTGCTACTATTGACATAGAAATCACCTTTTAACAAACTTACCAACACGGTCTTATACCTTCTCCTTTATGTAGTTGTCTTTTAAACCAGAAAAGAGAACAAAAGAGTTACAACCCAAAATACGTTGGTGCTGTCTTTTATTTCACACTCCTTTGTGTGGTGCTGGGGCTCGAACCCAGGCCTCAGGCTGCTGGGTGAGTGTTCTTCCCCAGGCCTATGCCCAGTGCCACACTGTCGTCTGCGTTTGCCTCTGTGACTTCCTTTACTGGTGCTTTGCATTTCTTCCTGGGACTGCGTTACTGTCCAGTGCGTTTTCACTTGAGTCTGAAAGTCTCCCGTTATTAGTATTTCTTGTAGATTGTGTCCGATTTCATTTATCTGGAAATGACTTAATTTCTTCCTGATTTTTAAAGGATAGTTTTGTTGGATATAAAATTCTTGATCGAGGTGTCTTCCCCCCAGCCTTGTATATATGACATTCCACTGCCCTGGTTTCCATGGTTTCTGATGAAAAATTAGCTGTTAGTCTTACCAAGGATTATTTATGGATGGTGAATGATTTCCATTTTCTGCTTTTTGACAGTTTGGCAATGATGTCGCTAGGTGCAGATGTCTTTTTGTCTTACTTGGACTTATTTGAGCTTCTTGGATGTACAGATTAAATTTTTCATCACACCTGGGAAGTTTGGGCCATTGTTTCGAAACTCTCCTTCCTTCCCTCTTCTCCCCGTGACCCCTACTGTGCTTGTGTCGTGTGCCTGACAGTGTCCCACAGACCCCAGGGGCTCTCTTAGTGTTTCCTCATTCCTGTTCCTTTCTCTTTCTCAGACTGGTTAATCTCAGTTGGTCTATCTTCAAGTTCATTCACTCTTTCTTCTGCCAGCTTGAAACTGCCCTCAGGACTGCCCAGTGAAATTCTCATTCCAGTTATTTTTTGCAGTTGTATCTCTTTCTTGCTGTCCCTTTTTTCTAAGTCCTTCTCATAATTTCCTTTAATTCCTTAGACATAGTATCCTTACGTTCTTGGAACATATTTCTAGTAGCTGTTTTAAAGAGATCATTTTGTGTCTCCAACATCTGGGTTTTCTCAGGGACGGTTTCTGGTGGCTGTTCTTACCATAAGGACCTTACCTTTCTGTTTCATTGTGTATCTCATTTAAAAAGTAAAAATGGATATTTCCACAGTTTACCAACTATGGAAATCAGTTTCCCCGGCTGCACCAAGGCTTATTGTTATTGTCATTTGTTTAGTGACCTTCCTGGACCAATTCTGTAGTTTGTCCTTTCTGTCATGTGTGGTCACTCAAGTCTCTGCTCAGCTAGCTCGGTTCATAGCAAGGACTGGACAGAGGTCTCCTTTCGTGTCCTGACCCCGCCACTCTGCGGCCCCTTGCTGAAGACCTCCCTGTTGTGCTGAGCCAGGCCTTCGGTGCTCCCGCCCCCACAGGAGCTTTTCTTTCTTTGCAGTTTCAGAGTGAACTTCAAGGTCAGCCAGAGCTGAGGGGTCAGGGCCTTTTGGCGTCTTTCCTGGGCACGTGCACAAGCTTGATCCTCAGGCTCCCCTGTGGACAGTTAACCCTCCAGATGTTGTAGGGAAGCATTTTCTTTGCCCCAGCTGGCGTTGCGCCCTTGGGCATTGTGGGTTTAGACTGCTGCTGGGGCCGGGCTCCGTGCCTGGAGAGCTCTGTGTCAGGTCAATCCCGACAGTCCCTGGGCCTGGGACTAGCCATGTCCAACAGTGGCCGTTCTTCAGTGGTGGGACTTTCTGGGGTGTCCCAAGCCCATTTTGACCTCAGTGGCTACTTGGGTGCTGGTTCCCCAGTTCTGTGGCCCCGAGGCTGCTGGTTTTACAGAGATGGAGGGAGGAGGCTGGGGATGGAGCAGGTCAGGAGGCTCCAGAGCTGCTCCTTTTCTTGACTTTCTGCTCCCTGGACGGTTACAAGCCTGTGGTTAATTTCTAGACTCTGATAAAGCTGACCTTGGCCATTTTGCCGGCATTGTCACTGAGTGGAGGAGCGTGTGCCCAAAGTGCCCACTCCTTCCCTGGCAGCGTGGCTCCGAGTGGCTCTCTGTCCATGGCAGCTGCAGGTCCTCCCCAGAGTGTCACGCTGTCTACAACGAGGTCACCAAGAGCTCTGTGCCACAGGAGCGAGTGGGGAGACTCAGGTACAAGGCACGCTCTTCTCCTTTTTCTTTCTTTTGGAAGCATGTTTAATGAAAGGACTCAAAACTCTATCATGTCCAGGTGTTTGTGGGAGAGAGGAGGAAACCAAGGGCTTTAGCTCTGGTTGGATCTGGGTTCAAATCCCCCTTCTCTTGCTGCCAGTTGTGACTGTGTTTAGTTGGCCTTCCCGAGGCCCGGCTTCCTCATCGGCCACACAGTACTGCCCGTTTTCTGGGATTAGGAATGGGGCGTGTGGGATGCGTCTCACTCTCGCCAAGTAACAGTGAGTGGCTGCCTCACCTGCCCAGGTGAGGAGCTGCTGTGCTGGATCGCCTGCCGCTCAACCTGGTGCTGGAGTCCGATCGCACAATGCCTGACCCTTGCAGGCTCCCTGCTTGCTCTGTCTCCTGTCCCTTGAACTGTGACACAGTCTGCTTTAGTTCTAGGTTTTGAACAACAGGTGGAGCCTTGGAGGGGCACAGCTGTCCCTGGACTGAGTGAGAAAGTGGATGACGGGCACCTGCTTTCCCCGGGGCCGTCCTTTTATTAAATTGGGCATTTGTTTAATGCCTTCGGGTGACACATGGGCACTCGTTGCACAGAGCTCCAAGGCTTTTGGTAAGAATAGCAGTCCCTGGCCGGGCCGTCTCCTCATCTTGACGTCCATGCCCAGCCCAGCTCTTGGAGTAGCTTGTTACACACCTGTGTTTCTCTAAAGTGCAACCAAATACTAGCTTTTTACTTTTCAGTTTTAGACATTGCTTTTAAATTTCTTAAGATGAGAAATGAAGATTCAGAGCTCTAGCCTCCCCACACCTCGTGTGGCTCTTCCTGTCCCTTTGACATAGTCTTATCATAGTTTTTGGTCGATTATTCATTGTACAATTTACTGTTTTCCTAGAGTAGTTAATTACTTTGCTTGTTCTGAGCTCACCCCCAGGTCTCCTACGGAACTTTAAATGCCCTTTGGTCATGTGGTGAGACGCACCAGGTCACCTGTCAACCCATTTTTCTTGGAGGCTCGCCTCCTGGGGCCTTGAGCCCTGTTCCATCTGAACTGCTTGATCTCCTGACCCATCTCCGTGGCCGTCCAGGGACTTCCCTTCACCTTCCTTTCCTTCTTTCTGTCTTGGAGCCCCTCGTTCTGGAATCCAGGGGCTTCCTTTTCTGTGGTTTACTCCTTCACTTTGGTGGAGCACATCCTGTAGTAGCTTTCTGAGAAAAAGAATAGGAGAGATTCATGTTTGGCAACTTGTATGTCAAGAAAAGTCTGTTTTGTCCTCGATCTCTGTGGATCGAGGTTTGGTGTAGAATTCTGGGCTGCAGTTCATTCCCCCTGGAATTTGGAAAGCATTGCTGTATTTGCTCTTAGCTTCGGTGTCACATCGGAAGATTCCTCTGTGGCTGGGAGTCCCCGTCTTTGATGTGTGACCTGTCATGTTTCTGACAGAGTGCCTTGTGTGAGGGTCTTTTTTCATTCATTTTCCTAATCACTCTGGCAACCCTTTTAATGAAGCAAATTTTGTCCTGTAATTGTAGGGCATCACTCATTATTTTTTCTCAATTTCGTTCCCCGTTTTCTCTGATTTCTTATAGTGTGTAGTACTCCATTGCTGGACCTCTGATTTTGACTTGCCTGTTACTTACTTTGCTGTCTTAGTTTCTGGGAGATTCCTTCAACTTCCTCTTCTTCATCTTTAGCTAAATTTTAAAAAATCCTGCTACATTTTTCTTTCCTTTCTAGAAGTGCCCGCCAGCATGTCCGTGATGTGGTGTCCTCTGTTCTCTCACGAGGTGTTGGGTTAAGGTCTGTTTCCTGTCTCGCTCTGCTTCTTCCACTTTCCTGTCTTGTGTTGGATTTGCCCTCTGCCTCTGTTTGCAGATTGGGCTCCTTCTCAGAGACCTGCTGATCCCGTGTTTGTGTAAGAATTGGGCTTCTGAAAGTGGCTGATCAGTGGTGTGTGAATGTGAGTGTGTATGAGTGTGTGCGTATGAGTGTGAGTGTGTGTG
>JAJEJO010002065.1:0-17419 GCA_020662805.1 Glaucomys volans
TAGAGAGTGAGCTCAGCAGTGCCAGGTCCTTGGTGACAATGATGTGACAGTAAAGGCAGCCCCATCAGAAGTGGGCACGGAGGCTCCATTTGATTTCACTGTCAGTGAAGCATGTGTCCCAGGACTTTGGCAAATAATTAAATAGAAAAGAGGGAGAGGCATTGTCGTGGGGGGACACAGAGTGAAGGGAGGGCACTTCCTATTTCTCAGATGCAACAGCATTTGATTGGCTTGCTATTTTCAAATGCCCATTTTCTATGGTTATCAGCATTTCAATGGAATTGTACAGATTCATATTTGTCTTTTGACTTTGGAGGGATGTGTTTGACCATAAAAAAGTTTTAGGTTTTATTTAGTGAAGCATGCTTATCTTACCATTTCTGAATTATTTGCCTTATTTAAGAAAATTTTGTCTGTCCATGAACTTATATAACACTTTCTTGATGTTCTTCTAAAATATATTGTTTACTTTCATAGTGAAGTTTTTAATTCCTCTGAAGTTTTAGTAAGATGAGTGAGCTAGGGGACCACCTTATTTCTTCCAGGTAGACAGGCAATTATGCCAGCTTGTTTTAACTATTCAAGGATTTCTAAAATCATAGAAATATGATTTTGTTATGTTTTCTGCATTAAGAGTGAGGCAGAATTCCCTAACCATTCAGCAAATGGAAACCCATCACCTGCTGTTTGCCACAGAATTTGAGGACCCTCCCTCATTGTATTCTCTTACATCTAAGTCTTTGCCAATTTAATTATGAAAATTTTGGTGTTATTTGTATTCATTCCCTCAATATTTGAGGCTCTGCTCAATTTTAAAATATAGTTGTTTTGTCACCACTCAGTTTAACCTGGTTCTGTCCCCTGCCATTTCTGGTTTATTTTGTGACTTCTGCTTTTCTGTAATTTTGTTCTATACCATGAACACATACTCACAACCTGCTATGAACACAGACACGTGTCCAAAATCTGGTGCAGTCTGCTCATGTAGGTGTTGCACCACAATATGGAGACACAGTTTGTTTGAAGAAATGTGCCCACGATGTAATTGCCTTGGGGATGAACCATATGCAGGCTGTTAGTCAGTGGAAAAGGACAGAATTTTCAGGTGTGCAAGATTTTATAGAATGTGGATTTAAGAGGTCATTGGGTATTGGATTGAGACCACCACCAGAACTACATGTGCTCCTTGGTTTTGTCCTAAGACTTCAAAACTGAAAGGCTGTGAATAAAACAGAAAATATGCCACATAAGAAAATAAAAAATGGTGCTGGTCTCATTTGCTGCTGTGCACATGAAACTCAACTGGAAATTATCTTGGGGGGTCTGATTTATTTCACCGAATGAAAAATATTAGTTGGTTTTCACTGTGGAATCTAAAAACATGGATCTAGGTAAGTAGAGAGGAGAAGAGCATTTTCCAGAATGGGGGGATAAGGGGACAAGGGTGGGGACAAAGTTGATTAATGGATACAAAGTTGCAATTAGACCTGTGGAGGAAATGTTTGCATTCTGTGACCCGCAGGATGGCTCCAAGTATTTCCAAGTACCTATATGGGCGGGTTTTCAATAATCTTAGCACAATGAAATTATAAGTATATGAGCTATTTATGGGCATGGATACCCTGATTTGTTCATTATACAATGTATGTAGATATTGAAATTCCACATTCTACATGTTAAATGTGTACTATTACTCTGTCCAAAAAACTGAAATTAAACATAAAGCTCCAGTTAGTCAAATCAATATTGAAAGGCATAGGGACACTTCATATCAATATATACAATATTTACTGTGCTTTATGTATTTTCTTTTATTATTTTTTTCCTTCCCTCTGCCCTTGTTCTTTTTAAATATTTTTGCTTATTGTGTAGATGTTTTGGTGCCAAAAGATATGATAACACTTGCCTTTTGAGACATTTGCTGATCTTTTGCTTTCTTATTTGGTTTCTAGTCCTCAAGAAGACATAACTGGACTTGAAATGTCAGAAACTGATGACCTTTTCCTTCACCATCACCTCTTGGGGGAACACCTGAGGTTACATATCTTCTTCCTGCTTGGGGCCACTTCACATCTCAGTTTATTGAGCAGGTTTTTACATTCCTTCCTTTCTCTTTCTCTCCTCTTCTTTCTTTCCTTTGTAGGACTGAACCCATGGACTCCTGCAGGCCAAGCCAGTGTTCTACCACTGAGCCACACTCAGCCTGGTGCTTTATATTTCTTTAAGCACAGGGGTACAAAGTGAGCATAGCGAAAGGAAGCTCCAAATTTTCATGTGTACAAACTCTTCACGCAGTGGAATTTCTGGGTACCACTTGTGCATCTCTTTGAAGACATATAATTTGGTATCAATAGCTTGCCTGGTATCCATTCCTTTCTTTTTTGTATATTTTAATTTTGTTATTTGATGTAATTAGTTATACATGACAGTAGAGTGCTTTATGCATTTTGAGAAGTCATACATAAATGGAGCAGGATTACTCATTTCTCTGATTGCATATATTGTAGGATCACATCCTTTCTAATATGGTGGCTGGTTGTGGGAATGGTGATAACATGCTCCAGGAAACCCCAGCACAGGGCTGACCTTTCAGTGGCTTGTGTTTCTGTGTGTGTGACTTTAGAGGCTGGAGGAGGATGAGCAGAAAGGGGAGCTGGGCTCAACACAGTCTAAGAGAAAACTCAAAGTGCAGAGCCCAGCTCACAAGGCAACAGAAGAAATGACAAGGGTGCCTTTCCACTCTCAAGGCATCTTGGCAGACAACTTAAAATGCAAATACCACAACATCTGGACAGTCTCCCTGTGTCCTGAACAGCACCAAGGCCACACTTTTCTTCTGACACCCACTCACATCCCTCTCCCTCCTGCTCATCTTGCTTGTCACCTGGGCTCCCTGTGGACCCTGGGCACCTGAAACAAGCACCTTCCTCAGGGCCTTTGCACTGGCTGTTTGCTGCTGCACACTTCTGCAGATATTTTGTGGCTCCCTCCTTCTCTGCCTAAGTGTCTCCTGGCAAGTTTCCCCTCTCTGCTTGTTTTAGCTGAGCACCCAGGACAAAATATCTCCTTCTGTGCATTCTCCCTCACAGACGCTTCTTTTCCCTTCCAACTAACAGCATGTCACATGAATGATTTTCTACCTCCTTTTATTTGCTTGTACTATTTCTCCCTTAGACTTGTTCCATTAGACTTAGGAACATTTGATTTTTTAAAATAGTTGTGCTCTCATGGCCTGGACAGTGCCTAGAACATGGTTACAATTAAACTTTATTCCTCAGGTGCATGAAAACATTTCAAATTTTGGAATAGATAAACTTCTAGGGAAAAGCTAAAGAGATACCAGAATTCTAAATCAAAGATGGCAAGGGGATCCCTCAATGGGAACAGATTCATAATACAACACTTGCATCCTGACTGTAGAACAGAAATGATCGAATTTATGTCATGGTACTATTGCAAAATCACATCAAGTCCCTTTTCTCATTTTTTCTTAGTTACATCAACTTGATGGGTCCAGAAAATGAGACACGAATTACAGAATTTCATCTTCTGGGTATTTCAGAGGACCCAGAATTGCAGACCCTCATCTTTGGGCTTTTCCTCTGCATGTACCTGGTCACTGTGCTGGGGAACCTGCTCATCATCCTGGCCACCATCTCAGACTCTCACCTGCACATGCCCATGTACTTCTTCCTCTCCAACCTGTCCTTTGTGGACATCTGCTTCACCTCCAACACCATCCCAAAGATGCTGGTGAATATCCAGACACAGAGCAAGACCATTACCTACACAGGCTGCATCACACAGATGCAGCTTTCCATACTCTTTGCAGGACTGGACATCTTCCTCCTGACTGTGATGGCCTATGACCGCTTTGTGGCCATCTGCCACCCCCTGCACTACATGGTCCTCATGAACTCCCGGCGATGCGGGTTGTTGGTTTTGGTGTGCTGGATCATGAGTGCTCTTCATTCCCTGTTACAGGGCTTACTGGTGTTGCAGCTGTCCTTCTGCAGAGAATTGGACATCCCCCACTTTTTTTGTGAGCTTAACCAGGTGGTCCACCTTGCCTGCTCTGACACCTTTCTCAATGAGGTGGTGATGTATGTTACTGCGATCTTCCTGGCTGGTGGCCCCCTCGCTGGCATCCTTTACTCCTACTCCAAGATAGTGTCCTCCATCAGTGCAATCTCTTCAGCTCAGGGCAAGTACAAAGCCTTCTCCACCTGTGCTTCTCACCTCTCTGTGGTCTCCTTGTTTTATTGCACGAGCCTAGGTGTGTACCTCAGTTCTGCTGTGACTCAAAACTCACATTCTACTGCGGCAGCCTCAGTTATGTACAGTGTGGTCACCCCCATGCTGAACCCCTTCATCTATAGTCTCAGGAATAAGGACATCAAGAATGCTCTGAGGAGACTCTGTGAGAGAGAAACTATAAAGCATCAGTTGTGCTGAGACTGAAGATGTGCCCGTGATTGCAGGGCTCAAAGCCTCAGAGCCAGATCCTGGGTCCTCCTCAGCAGGTGGACATAGAACTTGCTCCTTGTACTTTATCCCTAAGTTTCAGTTTCTCCATACAGTTTGGTTTCATGTTCCCTAATTGCACTCTGCACTCTCTGACATCCAGTCCTCTCCACTGTGATATTTTTCTAACTTTCCCAGGTAATTACCTCCTTTGTATCAGAAATACTTAGAAATTCCTACTTAACCTGAAGGATGTATTTTTAAGAATAATTTTGTCTCAGATGACATAAATCTCACCAAATGATTTTTCTTTTGTTTTACCAAAAATGACCATAAGTTTTACTTTAATGGGAAAGACCCCACATTTGACCACCCAGGCTGTGTGTGTAATGTGATGGCGGAATAAGGTGTGGTGACACATTCTCATCTGTGTGCCTCACTGATACCTGTGTGGTTCCCTCAGCACCCATCCTAACAAGCTGGCTCACACCCAGCCTGTTCCCCAGCTGGCCATGGGCCTAGTGCTCAGAGTCAGGAGCTACCTCTGTTCAGCTTGGTGTCCATAGTGCCTGCTGCAGTCAGGGGAGTCAGGCCCCAGGGCATTGGCTCAGCATTTTCCCTGTAGGTAATACATACTCCAGGCAGCATTTCTACATGAGGGCAAGACAGAAATGGTGAACAGGTGGGTGGTCTGGCATTGGGAGGGAGGCTGTGGATGTGGCTGTAGAAGGGCAATGGGGCATACTTGAGGGGATGGAACTGTTTCATCTTTTATTTGACTTTCTGTTTGACTCACCATGTCAGCTGCTGTGTTATTGTGCATCTGTACAGTGTGCATTATTTGCCTCTGTTACCACCCTGCACCCAGTCTTCCAAATTCTCAGCAATAGCTACTCTAGTTTTGAGGAGCCTGTTTATTATTTACAATATACACCGGGGGGAATGTGCAGCAGCTGTCTCACTCTGTCAGGCTTCATTCATCTGCTCACTGTGCACCAAGTCCATGCATGTTGCCACCAATGAAAGGATTTTATTATTTTTTATTGGCAATGTGCTTTGAATCCAGGGGCACTTAACCACTGAGCCACATCTCCAGCCCTATTTTGTATTTTATTTAGAGACAGAGTCTCACTGAGTTGCTTAGGGCCTTGATAAATTTCTGAGGCTGGCTTTGAGCTCATGATCTTCCTGCCTCAGCCTCCTGAGCTGGTGGGATTACAGGCTTGGTCACTGCACCCTGCAGGATTTCATATTTCTTGTGGCATAATAATACCACATTGTGCACATTTGCCACATTTTCTTAACCTTTAAGGAGAGGTGATTCTGTGAGGTGATGGGAACTTAGGTGCCTCCAGGCCTCAGCTACTGTGAACAGCATCAGAAGAAGCACGGTTCTTAGGTATCCCATGGGCCTGCTGATGGGATTTCCTCCTTGTCAGTGTTACATCCTGGCTGAGGTGCTGTCCTGTGGTTGATCTTGATGTTACCGTGGTGGACACTGGTCTGAGGTCATGGATCTCTGTGTCATTTCTCACTGCTGAATGTTAATCCAAAATGAAACTTGAAATGTTTAATTAAAGGCATGCATGAAAGAAATATTCATCTGAGAAAGCTGATTGTGAGGAGTTGGAATCCTCACGTTTCCCTTCTCCTTTTGATCACTTGACTCCTTTTCTCTCCCCTATGGTGGCATGCTGCCAGAGCCCTCCTCTGCTTCCTGTGACCCTTACACGCATTCTGCTAATAAAAAACAATCAAACAAAGGAGCCTGCCATCCAGCCAAGAGTGCACACGTCTCCACCTCATTCTAGACATGCTGGGGCCACAGAGGTGCATAGCAGACCTTGACGAACATGTTTTCAGATCAATGAAAAAAGTTAGCTGATGGAACAAACAGACTAGGGACAGTAAGGCATGCTATGTCCAGCTTTCCATGGTCACTGCCCTGCCTTCTGTCCACGGGTTAAGGGAGACAGCAGTGCAGATGCAGGTATGACTTAGAAATGTGACTTTTACATAAGTGACACATCCTAATTTCTGGTCAGCTTTGGAAATCCCACACCATTCTGTGATCTTCCCAAAGTCCTGAGCTTCCCTGTTCAGACAATCTCACCAATAACAGCAGCATGCTTAGTTTTTGTCAACCTGTGTTTCCCCTCTTACCGAGATCCTCTTCTCTTATTTTGGAGAATTTCTCCTCCATCCTGAGAATCTCATCAGTCAGGGGCACTAGCAAAGCCTTTTCCATTTATTGGTCTCACCCATAGTTGGACTCCTTGCTTCATGGCACTGAGAAGATGAATTAACTTTCCATTACTGCAACAAATTACCTGAGAACATTCACTTATACAGATGAAGAATATATTGGGGCTCCTAGTTTTAGAGGATCCTGTCCATGATGGGTTGTCCTCATGGTTTTGGGCTTGTGGCAATGAGCACAACATTAAGGGTAGGGAGCATTTGGAAGAGCAAAACATCTCACCTTGTGGGCAGGAATGAAAACAGGAAAGGAAGAGATGGGAGTCTCACACTCCCTTTCAAGGCATACCCTCATAACCTGGGGCTTCACACTACATCTTTAAGTTTTTCCACCACCTAACGGCAACCTGGGAGACCCATCCTTACACACATGGGCCTTTGGGGGACACAGGATCAAACTGTACCACGAGACTTGACTTCCACTTCAGTTGTGCAGACACTGTCTCCTCTATGACAAGTTTGAAGGCCTCTGTGATGGGCAGCATGGTCACCCCCATGTTGAGTCCCTTCATCTACAGTCTGAGGGGCAGGGACGTGAAGGTTGGCCTGGGGAGCCTCCTCAGCAAGTTTGTGATTCTCAGTGAAGGGCCATTGCAGAATGCCCCTGAGTGGCCATGGGCCTGACCCTGAGGGGCAAAGAGCCTGGCCTCCTTCATCTGCTCCTTAATGACCTTTGCTTTTAGGGGTTTTAAAGTAACTCCTTCCTACAGGGCCTTTCCTGTCCTATATAATGTTCCTAAAATTATGCACTAGAAAACTCAGTGAATTTTTGTTGAATGGAGTGGAAACTCAGACAGGAATGGTTGAATATAGAGTCTTATTTGGAAAAGTGCAAAAGATTGATTTAAGAAGAGACTTGGGAATAGAAAAAGAATCCAAACTCATTTACACTCATCTTGATGTAACAGCGACACTGAGAAAATGAAATCAGACTAGAGAAGACTCAGCTGCCCCCCATGTTATCATGACTCTTCACAGGGTTCATGTGTGGATCCAACCTCAGTTCCCAGGGATGGATGGATGGACAGGAAAAATGTGGTGAACATTGACACAGTGGGCTACTAGTCATGAAGAAAAACTGAATTCTGCATTTGCAGCAAAATGGAAGGATTTGGGTATGATGTCACTTGAAATTCCACAGGTATTTTCTTCCCTATGGAATCTAAAAAACAGCAGTGTTGAATTATAAAAGAGATGCCTAGAGCTTGGGAATGTTGGCAGGGAATAAGGGAGGAAGGTAGTATGGAAAATGGGGACCACAACCCAGGGAGATAGACAAGCATGGTCTTGTATATCAGAGGGATCTAAATGGGAGGAGCTTAAGAATGACAAGCAGGACTGATATGATCTTATAATATGTATAATCAGAAAAATGAGAAACTATACTCCATTTATATATGCTTTATCAAAATGCATAAATGCATTTGACTGTCATGTATAACTCATTAAAACAAATAAAAAATTAAAAAAATAACTACAAGCATAAAGAAATGATATGGGAGGGCAGTGTGGATTACCCTGATTTGATTACCCTGCACAGGCTCAAATAGCACACAGTGCCCCATTAATACCTGCAGTCATTACAAGCCAACACAGCATTAGAGTAAACATTTTAAACTCTGCTCAGTATTTGCCAGCACTGCTGAACCATCTCATACACGTTATCTCTGAATATTCATGGTAACTGCTTCACAAGGAAGCAGAAGCTTATGGTAGCTTGCTAACTAGTGTGAGGTCACAGATAGGATGAAGAAGCCCCGCCCACAGCTGTGCAAACCAAACTGTGCTCTCAGACCTGAAGTTGGCTCCAGACAATCCTCAGGATTGTAAGTGTCAGAGCTCAGAGGAAGTAGCAGCTTCTGATTCAAACTCCTGCTTCTGGGATTCTCCCCAGCAAAGAAGTGCTCTGTCTCTGGGTGTGCGACCTTAGGGATAAAGCAGATACCATGGTAAGGGTTTGGAAGGTTCCCTTGATATTTTAATATGAATCTCTCTGAATCTCTTGTTCCCAGAATTGGGTGATTTTTGTTGTTTTTAATTATAATTGTCTTGAAATAATGCAAAGATGCCTGTGTGGTACTTTTGGATTTAATTTTATTTTTAAAATAAAGTTTATTCTGCATATTTGAGGCTTGCATCATGTTCTGGGATGCATATAGATAGCAAGTGGTTGCTGTAATGAGGCTAATTTCCAAAACATATTACATATTATATATTTCCACCAGTGTTTCATTTTGTAAATAATGATTTTGGCATGAACTTTAAAAAAACGTGTTTATTTAAAAAATTATTATCATTGCACAATTTATGGGGTAGGATATGATAATTTATATATACGTGTGTGTGTGTGTGTTTTAAAAATTAGGTTAATATGAAATTGATCAAATTGTGCTGTGTGCATGAAAAATATATCACAAAATTCCATTTTACGTATATCTATAATGCATTAATTAAAAAAGTAATAAAGAGAAGGAAGACCAGCAGAGTGGAGGAAAGAGGATGAGGAAGGGAGGGGAAGAGGGAAAGTGGAAGTCCTGGGGATTGAAGTGGAACAAATTATATTCCATGAATGTACAAATATGTCAAAGTGAACCCCAGAGTTATGTATGATTTTTACACACTAATCAGGCAGTTCAAAAATGCAAGTCACTATTCCATGAACTGACACACTTACACAGGGAACCATCTCCCACAATTGCATGGTTATATGTAAAGTAAGAATATGTCATCTTTTGTTTCTTGATGAAATGAAGCTTATTTTTTGCATTTCACCTTTCAGACAATGTTTCAATTTCTGGATCAAGAGCCCGCAACTGAGAATATTTTTAAAAACTTTTTTATTTGTTCTAATGAGTTATACGTGACATTAGAATGCATTTATGCATTTTGATAAATTACATAAATGGAGTATAATTTCTCATTTGTCTGCATCTGAGAATCTTTATGTAACTCCTTCCCCTAGCCCCACCCTGAGCATCACTTTGTTTCTATCAGTTAAACACAACACACAGAGCAAGACTTGATGAGATGCTGGGGAAATGGGAGGTGTGTACAGTGATGGAAATGGAACCCAGATAAAAGTGAGCAGTCTGAGGAGCTGCTTGCTGTCTAGTCCAAGTCTGATCCAACCCTTGAAAAATGCCATGCCTTGAATGTCTCCTCCAAACTCAGGTTGAAATTAAATCGCTGTCACTGTGATACTGTTGAGAGGTGGTGGTTAAGAAGGATTAAGGGATGCATGCTATGACCCTGGGAGCCAGTCCTGCATGCTATTTGAAGTCACTTCTGATGTGGAGACCAAAGAGACTTCTCATTTCAAAGTTGTCTTTCCATGTGAACTTCACTTGGGGATTTGTATTTTCCAATCAGTTTCTTTTGACAGTAATTGTGGTGGAGACTGTGGGCACCAACCTGAGTAACAAAACAGAACTCTGACCAGGAGAAGAAAAGCTGGTCTGTTAGAATGCTCATCATCAGGAAGAGCAGTTGAGATGCTCATGCCCAGATGCTTGAGGGACTCACAGTGCAAAACTGTTCCCGGGATTTCCTTTCCTACAAAATTACATAAGTGGCCTTGCTTGTCAAGTGTGGATTTTTCACAGGATGAGTTCAACACATGAATATATCTTTGGTAACACGTAAAAAGTGATGATGTGATTCATGTCATATGAGATGAATGTTCCTAAAATCCTCTCACTCAAAAATGAAAAAGATATCTCAGTTGTGCCATGACATAAATGGGAATTTCCAATGTTTCTGATCTGAGGCTGAAAGCACCTTTGAGGAAGTATGCAAAGGATAAAGGAGATCATTGTTCATGTGACAAAGAGGACATAAAACCTAACAAAGTGTTACATAACATTGTTTCCCCTTTGATAGTGGGTATTGAACATAGGGGAGCTCAACCACTGAGCAACATCACCAGTCATTTTTTTATTTCCATTAGAGACAGTGCTAAGTTTCTCAGGCTGGCTTTGAACTTGGGATCCTCCTGCCTCAGCTTCTTGAAATCCTGGGATTACAGGTGTGCACCACAGTGTCCAGTTAGTTACATAACTTTTAAGAGAAGTTGACAAATAAATGGAAAATAAATGACAAGAACTTCCAGTTCCACCATCTGATCAAAATAGTGTGATTTCATCCTGTGAGGCTTTGAACCACGTGATCAGCAGCACTGTTAAAACTCAGGACAATGAGAGCTTTTAAAGCTTCCCTCCAAAGAGTCTCCTCAAAGCCCTCTTGATGTCCTTATTCCTCAGACTGTAGATGAAGGGGTTGAGCATGGGGGTGATCACAGTGTACATCACTGAAGCTATTGAAGTTGAATGTGAGTTTTGGGTCACAATAGAACTAACGTACACTCTCAGGAGTGTGCAATATAATAGGGAGACCACGGAGAGGTTAGACGCATAGGTGGAGAAGGCTTTGTACTTGCCCTGAGCTGGTGAGATTGCATGGATGGAGGACACTATCTTGGAGTAAGAGTAAGGGATGACAGCAAGGGAACAGCCACCCAGCAGCAAAGTTGCAAGATACATCACCACCTCATTGAGAAAGATGTCAGAGCAGGCAAGGTGGACCACCTGATTAAGCTCACAGAAGAAGTGGGGGATTTCCAAGGCTGTGCAAAAGGACAGTTGCAACACCATTAAGCTGTGGAATAAAGAATTGAGAGCACTTGTGATCCAGGACACCAAAACCAGCAATCCACAGAACCTGTGGTTCATGATGACCATATAGTGCAGGAGTGGCAGATGGCCAAAATGCACTCATAGGCCATTACCGTCAACAGAATGATGTCCAACTCTATAAAAAGCACAAAGAAATGAATCTGAGTGATGCAACCTGTGTAGGTAATGGCCTTGCTCTATCTGGATGTTCACCAGCATCTTTGGGATGGTGCTGGAGGTGAAGCAGATGTCCACAAAGGACAGGTTGGAGAGGAAGAAGTACATGGGCATGTGCAGGTGGGAGTCTGAGATGGTGGCCAGGATGATGAGCAGGTTCCCCACCCCAGTGACCAGGTACATGGAGAAAAAGAGCCCAAAGATGAGGGGCTACAGTTCTGGGTCCTCTGAAAATACCAGAAGAAAAAAAATTATGAATTTTGTGGTTCCATGTGCTTTGATTGACACTAGGAAAGAGAAAAATGACATCAAAACTTTTATATCTTCTTCCCTTTAAGGCATCCTTTGCCATCTCTAATCAGGAATTCCTGTCCCTCTGCACCCTGCAATCTCTGTATCACATGTTCTACAGTTTTAAGGAACTACTCCTTTATAAACTTGTGGGATAAAAGTTGAGTTCGACCAGGTTCCTGGCTCTGTCTAGGCAGAAAGCCTTTAAAATAAAAACAAGAACAATCTATTCACGCAGATAGTATATATGTTTCTAAGGAAATGAATTAAATACGGGAGCTAACTATGTTGTATAGCTCTAAGATAGTAATAAAAATATTAAAATAAAAAACCTTTAGAAAATAAAAGATCCTATAACATTAGATGGTAATAACACTTATAAAGAAAACATGGGCAGGTATAAAGAAGAGTGGATGTGTGGAAGTGCTATTTTTTATGGGTACAGGTAGGACAGGTTAACAAGATGACATCTGAGTACATATCTCAAGGAACAGAGTCAGAATGATGAGATTGTCCACAGAGGTGTGTGCCTGGATGGAGGAGTGAGCATACCAAAGGTCCTGCAGGAGATACTGTTTCAAAACAAAGCCACAGTGCCAACCAGAGTTCACAAATTGTTCCTTATCTTCTGTGTCAAGCAGCTTTATTTATGGGTTGTTGTATCTGGACGATGCATGGATGTAATATTCACAATCTGATTAGTTGAGACACATGTGAACCCTGGTGACCCTCATGCAATCAATGCTATAGACACATCCCTGACCTCCCAGAGTGGGCTTTTGAGATTTGTGTTGTTCTTATTTTCTGTGGTGAGAACAATTAGCATGCGTTCTATCCTCATAGCAGAACTTCAAGTGCACAGTGTGATTTGTTACTGCCTGGCCCTGTGTTGCACAGCAGGTGTCTGAAAATGAATGACCCTAGGTAACCTTGAATTTATTCCCACGAAAATCATCCTGCACATTCCTTCCTGCTCTCCTGGAGACCATGCTCTATATGAATGTCTATAAAATTCTGCACTGTCAGGGCCGTCTGTCCTCCTCCTTCATGTTCACTTTTGTGAGTGTCTAGCCACAGATGCACTTACTCCATGGCATCACCACTTACTTCCTCTGCCATTATAAGGTAAAATGAGGCCGGCTCCAGCAGGAAATTTGGGCCCCTCAGCGCCATTCTACAGCTTCCCTGGTGGAGACACTCCATCTTGAGCTGTCTGAGCCCTTGGACCTAAGCCCACCCCTTTCCGCAGGGACACAGCGCTGCGGCTCCAAGTGAGATTTAGCCGGGAGCAGAGCTGCTTGCCGGCTCCAGCGGGGAATATGGGCCTGTTGGCACCATTCTACAGCTTCCCTGGCAGAGAGACTCCATCTTCAGCTGTCTGAGCCCTCAGACCTTAGCCCACCCCTTCCAGCGGGGACACAGCGCTGCAGCTCCAGGGCCATGGTGCTGCGTCTCCTGGTTGGCTCTGCCCAGAAGCATTGATCATTCCCAACATGGAGGTTGTGAGACAGCAGCTATCTTGGGTCACCACTTGATCAAGCACCTCTCAAACATCTGGTGAGTTACTGGAAATCTGCAGGGACGCCCTAAGTCTTTACAGGGAAATTGCAATCCCTCTGATTTGCACTACTAGAGGGGAAGATACATGAGCAGCATGAGAAAACACGGGAAGAAAGTGTCCCAAACAAACCTAGATGGTACATCAAGAGATCCCAAAGACAGCATGGTAGAAGGAATGACAGAAATGGAGTTCAGAATGTTCATAATTAAAATGATTCAAGAAGAGAATGAGGTGACGAGAGGGCAGATTCAGGCTATGAATAACCAGCTAATAGAGCAATTGCAGGAAGCAAAAAATCATTTCAAAAAAGAAATAGAAGTTCTGAAAAAAAAAAAAAAACAAACAGAAATCCTTGAAGGAAACAAGGAAATGAAGGAAACAATCAACCAAGTTGAAAACTCAATAGTAAGCATAATTAACAGAATACATCACTTAGAAGACAGAAACTCAGACAATGAAGACAAAATATTTAATCTTGAAAACAAAGTCAAACAAACAGAGAAGATGGTTAGGAATCATGATCGAAACCTCCAAGAAATATGGGACATCATGAAAAGACCAAATTTAAGAGTTATTGGGATTCAGGAAGGCACAGAGATACAAACCAAGAGTATGAACAATCTGCTCAATGAAACAATATCAGAAAATTTCCCAAATATGATGAATGAGATGGAAAATCAATTACAAGAGGCCTACAGGACACCAAACACACAGAATTTCAACAGATCCACAACAAGGCACATTATAATGAAAACACCTAACATACAATACAAAGATAGAATTTTAAAGGCTGTGAGAGAAAAGCAGCAGATTAACCACAGGGGGAAACCAATACGGATATCAGCAGATTTCTCAGCCCAGACCCTAAAAGCAAGAAGGGCCTGGAACAACATATTTCAAGCTCTCAAAGAAAACGGATGCCAACCAAGAATTTTATACCCAGCAAAATTTACCTTCAGATTTGATGACAAAATAAAATCCTTCCATGATAAACAAAAGCTTAAAGAATTCACAAAGAGAAAGCCTGCCCTACAGAACATTCTCAACAAAATATTCGAAGAGGAAGAAATGAAAAATAACAATCTCTGTCACCATGGGGAGGAACTACCCTAAAGAAAGAGTCAATCAAAGGAGAAACAAAGTTAAGCTAAAAACCCCAAAAAAGCTAAAATGACGGGAAATACAAGTCATATCTCAATAATAACCCTGAATGTAAATGGCCTAAACTCATCAATCAAAAGACATAGACTGGCAGAGTGGATTAAAAAGAAAGACCCAACAATATGCTGCCTTCAAGAGATTCATCTCATAGAAAAACATGCCCACATACTAAAGGTGAAAGGTTGGGAAAAAACATACGATGCACATGGACTGAGTAAAAAAGCTGGGGTTTCCATTCTCATTTCAGATAAAGCAGGCTTCAAGCCAAAGTTAGTCAGAAGGGATAAAGAAGGACATTTCAACTGCTTAAAGGAAGCATAAATCAGCAAGACATAAAAATCATAAATATTTATGCACCAAACAATGGTGCATCCATGTATGTCAATCAGATCCTTCTCAATTTCAGGAATCAAATAGACCAAAACACAATAATACTGGGAGACTTTAACACTCCTCTCTCACCGTTGGACAGATCCTCCAAGCAAAAATTGAACAAAGAAACCATAGGACTCAATGACACAATCGATAATTTGGACTTAACAGATATATATAGAATATTCCATCCATCAAAAAGGGAATACACTTTCTTCTCAGCAGCTCATGTTCCTTCTCTAAAATAGACCATATGTTATGCCACAAAGCTACTCTTAGCAAATACAAAAACATAGAGATACTACCTTGTATACTATCAGATCATAATGGAATGAAATTAGATATCAATGATAAAGTTAGAAACTGAAACTACTCCAAGACCTGGAGATTAAATAATATGCTATTGAATGATAGATGGATAACAGAAGACATTGGGGGAGAAATTAGAAGATTCTTAGAGGTCAACGAGAACAAAGATACAACATATCAAAATCTCTGAGATACTATGAAAGCAGTACTAAGAGGAAAATTCATTGCATGGAGTGCATTTAATAAAAGAATGAAAAGTCAACAAATCGATGACCTCAAATTACAGCTCAAAGCCCTGGAAAAAGAGGAAGAGATCATCACCAAAAGTAGTAGAAGACAGGAAATAATCAAAATCAGAGCTGAAATCAACAAAATTGAAACAAAACAAAGAATTCAAAAAATTGACGAAAAATAAGTTGGTTCTTTGAAAAAATAAACAAAATTGATAAACCCATACACAAGCTAACGAAGAAAAGGAGAGAGAAACTCCAAATTACTAAAATTTGTGATGGTAATGGAAATATTACAACAGACACAACTGAAATACAAAACATAATAAGAAGCTACTTTGAAAATTGATGCTCCAACAAAATAGAAAACCTGGAAGACATCAACAGGTTCCTAGAGGCATATGAGCCACCCAAACTGAATCTGGAGGACATACAGAACTTAAATAGATCAATTTCAAGCAATGAAATAAAGGAAGTCATCAAAAGCCTACCAACAAAGAAAAGTCTAGGATCAGATGGATTCACAGCCGAGTTCTACAAGACCTTCAAAGAAGAGCTCAATTCAATACTCCTCAAAGTATTTCATGAAATAGAGGAGGAGGGAAGACATCCAAACTCATTCTATGAAGCTACTATCACCCTGGAACCAAAACCAGAGAAGGACACATCAAGGAAAGAAAATTTCAGACCCATATCTATAATGAACATAGATGCAAAAATTCTTAACAAACTTTTAGCGAACTGCATACAAAAGCATATTAAAAAGATAGTGCACCATGATCAAGTGGGTTTCATCCCGGGGATGCAAGGTTGGATCAACATCCGGAAATCAATAAACGTAATTCACCACATTAACAGCCTTAAAGTCAAGAACCACATGATTATTTCAATAGATGCAGAGAAAGCATTTGAAAATATACAGCACCCATTCATGTTCAAAACACTAGAAAAAATAGGGATAGTGGGGACATTCCTTAATATTGTAAAGGCTATCTATGCTAAGCCCACAGCTAACATCATTCTAAATGGAGAAAAATTGAAAGCATTCCCCTGAGAACTGGAACAAGACAAGGATGACCTCTTTCCCCACTACTATTCAACATTGTTCTTGAAACTCTAGCCAGAGCAATTAGACAGACCACAGAAATTAGAGGAATACGAATAGGTAAAGAAGAGATCAAACTATCCCTATTTGCAGATGACATGATTTAGAAGATCCTAAGAATTCCACCAGAAAACTTCTGGAACTCATTAATCTAATGCATTTTTATTCATAAGTGATGCATCCTCTGAGAATGAAATTAGGAAAACTACCCCATTCACATTAACCTCAAAAAAAAAAATACTTGGGAATCAATCTAACAAAAAAGTGAAAGACCTCTACACTGACAACTACAGAACACTTAAGAAAGAAGTTAAAGAGCATCTGAGAAGATGGAAAGATCTCCCATGTTCTTGGATAGGCAGAATTAATATTGTCAAAATGGCCATACTTCCAAAAATGCTATACAAATTCAATGCAATTCCAATTAAAATCCAATGACGGACCTCATAGTAATAGAGCAAGCAATCATGAAATTCATTTGGAGGAATAAGAGACCCAGAATTGCTAAAGCAATCCTTAGCAGAAAGAGCGAAGCAGGGGGTGTCACAATACCAGACCTTCAACTATACTACAGAGCAGTAGTAACAAAAACAGCATGGTATTGCTACCAAAATAGACAGGTAGATCAATGGTACAGAATAGAGGACACAGAGACAAACCCAAATAAATACAGGAATCTCATACTTGACAAAGGAGGCAAAAACATGCAATGGAGAAAAGACAGCCTCTTCAACAAATGGTGCTGGGAAAACTGGAAATCCATATGCAGCAAAATGAAACTAAACCCATATCTCTCACCCTGTACAAAACTCAACTCAAA
>JAJEJO010002066.1:0-22765 GCA_020662805.1 Glaucomys volans
CAGGGGAAGAAAGGTGGGGCTGGGGCCCTCAGGCTGGAAAGGCTGGGCTCACCACCCGTGGCTCTCCCAGGTGGAAACTGAGGACTCCCGCTGGCCGAAGGCTTCCGCCAAGATGACAGCTTGGCCTTACGTGACTCAGGAGGACTTGGGAAACTTTCTGCACATTGAAGTACAGACACTGGGCATAGAGGTTGGCAGAAGCATCCAACTGAGCCTCAACACAAGACATCGGGACCCCAATGTCGAGGACAAAATCACTCACTTCACCATTCTGGTGAGGGACTAGGATGGGGACCTGAGCTGAAGAATTCTTTCCCTGGGACACGATTGGGGTGCGGGATTGGAGAAATTGTGAGCAAAGGCGTAAAGGAGGGGACAATCTGGGGTTGAGGGGCTCAGACCCAGAGATTGGAGCGAAGGGACTGGAGTGGGAGCCTCAGGAAAGGGCTGTCCCTAACTTCTCATGCTTAGTCCTCCCTTGCCTCCAAGATCCTGAGTAAGGGTCAGATTGTCAGTGCCAAACATCAGTCAAGAAGCCCAAAGAGCCACCTCACGTCAGCCCTCATCGAGGTGACTCCCGAGATGCTGCCCTCCTTCCGCATCGTGGCCTTTTACTTACTGCCCAGGGGAGGGCAGCAGGACCCCGTGCTTGTGGCTGACTCCGTCTGGATTGATGTGAAGGACAGATGCATGGGGACAGTAAGCCAAATGCCTGTGGTAGTACATCGCCATCAGAAAGTTCCAGAAATGCTTTGTAGGAGTTCAGGGGCTCCCAGCCTGGGAACAGGCCAGAAAAGAGGGGGAAACGATATATTTATCCTTAAGACCTCAGCACAGAGAATAGAGATGACGCAGCAAATAAATGCACGGGTGGGGGCTGGCTGCGGGGTTCCCAGATACTCCCAAGACCAGGCAGGAGCGGGAACCTGAAAGTGGAGCTCCTGACATCTCTTTCTCTGGCTCAGCTAAAGGTCGGATTGAAGAACAATGAATTCACCCACACTTTGGAGCCCAATAGCGAAGTGAACCTACAAGTGACAGGTGACGCAGAGGCCACAGTGGGGCTGGTGGCCGTGGACAAGGCTGTCTACGTTTTAAACAGCAAACACAGGCTCACCCAGAAGAAGGTGAGATCACGAGGCCGGGATGTGGCCTGCAGATTCTAGCGGAAGCTCCGGCCTCATCAGCTGAGTGGGCAGCAGTCATGGCCGGGGCTTCCAGGAGGCCACATGGCACCTGGAGGGAGATGGTGTGGAAATTACTTGAGCCTGCAGTTCCAGGGCGCCCTTGCTCCTTCCCTGAAGGTGTCAGGCAGGTCCCTGATCTGGGCTCCTCTCCTGACCCCCAGGTCTGGGATGTGGTGGAGGAGCATGACCTTGGCTGCACTGCTGGCAGCGGAAGAGATGCATTTGGTGTGTTCAAGGATGCCGGACTGGACCTGCTGATCAGCACAGGGATGCACACACTGGCAAGCTCAGGTACCAGCAGGGGGTGGGCAGGAGGAGGGCAGGAAGGGGCAGTACTGCCAACTGTCACTTGGTGCCAAATGGGCATGTAGCACGTTCCACCGCTGTGCTGGGGACCAAACCCAGGGGGGGCCTTGTGTGTGCTCTACCCCTCAGCTGCATCCCCAGCCCCTGAAATCTGAAAAATTTTGAGCACCACCATAATGCTCAAGAATGTCAGGATTCAGAGCATTTTGAGTTTAGGTGTTCAGATTAGGGCTGTTCAAAAGGTAACGTATAGGCAAATAGTCCAAAATTTGAAAAATTCCGAAATCTGAAATACTTCTGGTCCAGAACATTTCAGATAAAGGATACTCAACCTGTCATGATAGAAGTAAGTCACTGTGTGTTGATTAAGATGTAGGTTTGAGTGGGTGTTGTGATGCACACCTGTGATCCCAGCTACTTGAGAGGCTGAGGCAAGAGGATCCAGAGTTTGAGGCCAGTCTGGGCAACTTAACAAGACTCTGTCTCCAAAGAAAAAAAACTATAGATTTGGCCATGTGTATGAGACACAAACTGACAGTAGCTTGAACAAGGCAGAAGTGTATTTCCCACTCCATGAACAGTGTGGAGGTCATCCTGGACCCCAGAGTCTTCTAGCTTCCTGCTCTGCCATAGTCCAAGATGGCGCCTGCCCATTCCTTCATGTCTGGCAGCAGGATGAAAGAAAGAGGGGCAGAGAAGACACTTCTTTCAGATCTCATTGGCCAGAATTCAATCACAAGGCCCCACACTAATTGCCAGGGAACCTGGTAAGTGTAGACTTTATTCGGAGAGATATATAAAAAATGAAGGCTTAGTTGCCTCAGATGAATGGGGAAGAATGGATATTCATGACAACTAGGAGTGTCTTCTCTCACCTACAAACAGACATATTAATAGCAATTTCTATTTATTATGTGCTGGGCTCTGTATTGAATACTTTTTTCTTCTTTTTTCTATGTGGTGCTAGGGATTGAACCCAGGGCCCTGCACCCAAGACCTCAACCCCTGGGCTACACCCCCATTTTATATGTATGCTCTCATTGCCAGAACTATGATCATACCCATTTTACATTGCTGGAGAAATTAATTCCCAGAGGTTAAGTGACTTACTGAAGATACCCAGATTTTAGGAAGAATGTAGGAGGAATGAAATGTGATGCCTTTCAGGCACCAGGCATACAGTAGGCACTCAACAAATGCCACCAACAACATGGATCATTCATGAGACCAAAGGGTGTGGAAAGAAAAGTGGGGGGCGGGGGTGGTGAGAAATAGAAAGTCCAGTGGTCCATTCTCAGAATACACTCTTTGGCCTTAATTGTAAGGTCGAAAGATCCAATCTTACCCACTTTAACTACAGTCCTTCCCTTGACCCGCCCCAATTTTAAAATTAGCCAATAGCGTACATTGTGAACCCGCGCTCCTCCTATCAGAGCCTGGGGCGGAGCCGCGTGGAGATAAAACAGGTGCCCTGCCCATCCCGTGCGCTCGCCTGCCAGACTTGGGTCTGCAGCGCGCTTGCCGAATTAAGAACAGAAAAAGAAAGTTGATCATGGTCTTGACTGTTGTCCTCTCATTCTTCCCTCTGCCCCCCAGACTGGCGCTGTCCCCAGAGTCCCCCTCCCAGCCGCCGCCGTCGTTACCTAAAGAGACTGGAGACGAAGAGGAATGCAGGTCAGCATGAAGGCTGGAGGTGCCCCTCCGGTCCTCCCGCCTACATGCGTCCACAAGGGCTTGGAAGGGACACTTAGGCGCTTAGCTGTTCCAAGCAGGAGAGACTTAACTGGGAATTTGGTGCGTCAAACTCATTAGAAGGGATAGAGCAGTGGACTTAGAAGGTGGCTTGCTGGTCTCAGGATCACCCTACTGCAGTTCTTGGACTTGAAGGCTCAGGAGTCTGCTGCCGGTAGGTAGATGACGGAACACGCAACGCGACCATCGCAAAACCACAATTGACAGATTATTCCCTCCGCCCCTCAACAGCCACCACTGCTGCAGGGGGGAAAAATGGGTTGTTTCTCTCCTACCTTCCAAATCTTACACAATCGCATCTGTGACTGAACCTAATCCCACCCAACATGCTAGCAGCAAGGGAGGCTGGGAAATGTAGTTTGGGGATGTCTCGCCTCAGATACTGGAGTGAATGTAGAAAGGAGTACCAACAGCTGAGAACGAGGGCAGTATCTAGCAAACCTGCCGTCCCGAGGCCAGGGTATGGACCAGAAGATCTGAGCCTGGAGAAGCTTGGGTTCTAGGCCCAGCTCTGTAACTTGGGAGCTGTGTGACCCTTGGCTAGTGAATCCCCCTCTCTATAGCTCATCTCTCTCCTTGGAATTCATATGGGCTCAGTATGAGGCTTCAGGGAGAAGATGCAGGCAAGGCATGGGGCTCAGCAGATGCCAGAGACCTGGCTAAGAGGCAAGATGTGCTTGGCCTCCTCAGAGCCAGCCCCAGCCCACCACTCCTCATCCAACTCTGGCCCACAGTGAACAACTTCACGACAGAGCTGGAGCAGAAATGCTGTGAGGCTGGACTCCGGGAGAGCCCGGTGGGGCTGCCCTGTGAGAGGAGAGCCAGGCACGTACGCCATGGTCCAGTCTGTTGGGCAGCATTCCTGCGCTGCTGTCATCTGTCTGAGACCCTGACTCGGGAGGCCCGGGAGGAGCAGCTGCTTCTAGGAACAAGTGAGGGGTCACAGGGTGGGGGCTCCACCGGAGGGTATGTGGTGCCATGGAGCAGGGTGATCGGTGCTGTGGGGGGATGCGGGAGAGCACCCCACAGAGGATCTGGTGGGCTTCAGGCCAGACAAGAAGGAGGTGCCACTCCACATCCTCCCCCTGCCTTGCAGCCGATGACGATGACGATGATGACCTGGATGACCTCTTTGTGGATGACACCCCTGTCCGCACCTTTTTCACTGAGAGCTGGCTCTGGAGGATCTTTACTCTACCAAAAAGTGAATCGGGGTAGGATTCCACTGCCAGCGTCTGGTCCCTAGCCCTTCCCACCCTCAGTGGATGCTGATTGTGAACAGTGACCCCAGAAGTGGCACTGAGCCTCAGGATAAACCCAAGATAGAACCACCTGGATGGGGTCAAAGATTCCAGCAGGTCGCTGTGGCACTCACCTGTCATCCCAGCAACTCGGGAGGCTGGGGCAGGAGGATCACAAGTCAAAGCCAGCCTCAGCATCTTTGCAAGGCCCTCAGCAACTCAGCAAGGACTCTGTCTCTAAACAAAACATAAAAAGGGCTGGGGATGTGGCTCAGTGGTTAGGTGCCCCTGGGTTCAATCCCCTGGACCCTCCAAAAATATTCCAATGGGACCCCCCAATAATAACCCACTAGTGATGGTGTTTCTCATGAGTGATCCAGTGACACCTAATGGTGTCACAGCCCTGGACAGTGGCTCCCAGCCCAGAGGCTCTGTCCAGGCAACACAAGCTGAGTGACAGGTCCCCACTGCAGCATCTCCCATTGCTCCATCCCTCGGAATGTGCCAGACTCCATCACCACCTGGCAGTTTGTAGCAGTCAGCTTCAAAGAAGGAAGAGGTGAATCCAGCCAGCACAGAGCTGAGGGAGTGGGGGGACAGTGGCCCTAAGCCAGCCCTGGGGCGCTGGCTTCTGCTTAAACCGGATGTGCTCTTGCGGATCTAGGTCTCTGCATCTCTGAGCCCTTTGAGCTGGTAGTTGCAAAAATGTTCTTTGTGGACCTGAAGTTGCCCTTGTCTGTGATCAAGAATGAGCAGGTGCAGATTCAAACCGTGCTGTACAATTTCAGGGATCGCCCTGTCAAGGTGAGTCCCTGAGTTCGCCCTCTCAGTATGCTTTATATGAGGAAGGGCAGAGGGAATCCACTCTTCCAATGGGCCAGGGAAGGAGGGGCCCTTTTAGAAATTTTCTAAGATACTTTCTCATTTAAACCTCACAATAACTCCATCTGAAGGGTAAAATGGTAGGTCTTGGCTTAGAGACGAGAAACAGAAGCACAGAGAGGTTAAAAGACTTGCCTGGGTCACACAGCAGAGGAGGCTCTGACACAGGCTATATGCTCTACCATCCTGGACTCAGGCACCTCAGGGCTGGGGCAGAGAGGAACCATGAGCCCCCCGGCCACCTGGGCCATGTCGTACAGCAGGACCCTACCTGCCCACCTTGCAGGTCCGAGTGGAGTTCCCACATAAGGAGCCGCTGTGCAGCTTGTCCAAGCCCGGAGTCCCGCACCACCAGGTGGTGGTTGTGCCCCCTGCCTCCTCCAAGATGGTGCCTTTTGTACTGCTCCCTCTTGAGATCGGCCAGGTGGATGTGGAGGTCAAGGTCAGGGGCAGCGGTTTCCAGGACCACGTCAAGAAGACACTCTTGGTCCTGGTAACATTCCAATGCCTTATTGTCAATGCAGACAAGTGGGGACCCCTGGCTGTGTGACCAGGGAGGGTCAGGTGGGCCCCAGGTGGGAGTGAGGTGGAAGAGAATGGAGCAAAGGTCAGTCAGTGGGCTTGAGGGGTCACAAGGCCTGGGGCGGACCTGGATTCAAATGTCCTCCTTCCTGTGTGATCTTGAGCGACTTACTTAACATCTCTGAGCCTCCATTTCCTCATTTACGAGATTAAGATGATCATCATATCCACTGAACAATCAGAGCTGTGGAAATGACCCAACCAATGTGTGACCCATCAAGCTAAATTAAATTCCAGATGATTAAAATTTTTTGAAAAAGTTTTCAAAGAGTATTTAATCTACTTAAATAATCAGTATTTGAGATATAAACACTTTAATGATATAAACTCATTGAGCCCTCAGAACAAACTTTAGAGGTAAGGGCTATTATTATCTCTTTCACAGAAGAGAAAACTGAAGCCCAGAAAGGTTGGGTAATTTGCTCATAGTCACACAGCTAGGAAGTGGATGAGCTTGTATTTGGATTCCGATATTGAGTTCTAGGGTCTTTCTCTTATTAGCTCAGCAGTGCTTCCTCTCACTGTCAGTATGATTGTCACTGTGACTGCTGTCGTGACAGTCGTTTCTAACTTCCTCATCCCGCAGGCTGGAGGTCAAATAGAGCGAATGTTCCACAGCATCCTTCTTGACCCTCAAGGTTTGTAGGGTGGCAATGGGGCATGTGGGATCTGCGGGCCACACTAGGAAGAGGCTTTAAAAGGAGGGGGTCTAGTCAGGCGGGCAGCCTGAGCCCCTCCCCAGCTCTGTACACCTTGATGCCCCCTTCCTGGAGCCCGCTGGTCACAGAGGTCGTGCCCCTGCAGGTCAGACCCAGACGGAGTTGGTGCCCCGCCGGGATGTTCTGGACAAGCTGCCCGACACGGAGGCGGAAGTGTTCATCAGCGTCCAAGGTGCGGGTGGCACGGGGAAGGGTGGGGTTGGGGGGACAGGAACCATGGAGGCTTAGGTTGCCCCTGAGGTGACCTTGCTCACCCACCCCACAGGTGACATCCTTGCTGAGACCATCCTGGGCAGCCTGACCCCTAGGGAAATGTGGCAGCTGCTGAGGGTCCCCAGCGGCTGCCCGGAACAGACACTGAGCAAACTGGCACCCGTGGTCATCCTGGTGGGTTACCTGGATGCCACGGGCCAGTGGGGCCAGGTCGGCGTGGAGCTCCGGGACAAGGTGATGGGGCATATTGTCACAGGTGAGAGCAGGGCCCCTCCTGGGGCCCTGGGGAGGCTCTAGGGCTCTTTGGCAGGGGGCTAGAGTACCCTCGGCTTGGGGGACATCCCCAGGGGCCCATCCCAGACAAGAACACCCAAGGCCCCACTCCTGTCTCAGGTTACAACCTGATGCAGTTCCTCCAGGTGGCCCCAGGTCCCCGGCAGTGACCCCTAGGTTGTCTTCCATGCTGCCCCTCTCCTGCTACCTCCAAGAACAACCCCCCAGGAAACTCCCAGGCCGGGCGCTCAGGTTCCACCTGGGTGAAAGCACCTTCTGGGAGGTCCCAGGCACAGCCTCCCCAGAGTCCCCAAGGCGATGGTCCCTAGGATACTTCTAGACAGATACAACTGCATCCTGGATCCCTGCAGTCCACCCTCCTGTGCACCTGGGCCCCAAGTCCCCTTTTGCATACCCCTGATGGGTCTCCAGTAGGTGCATCTAAACATGCTGCAGCCCCAAGGCACTCCTAAGACCAGCCCCCCGTTATTCCTGCCAACTGATCCCTTTTCACAGACCACACAACTCTCCCCACAAGCCCTGCTCCTTGTCCCCCCAGGTTACACGCAGATGCTGAGCCACCAGAGTAGAGATGGTACCTACCATGTCATCAAGGGACGCCCTGGAAGCACCTGGTAAGGATGACCCTGCCGTGCCTGCCACCACCCCTCCAAAGACCAAGGGGCTCGATAAGCCAAGATGATCCACAAGGCAGGGTCCTGCCTGGATGCTCCCCTCATGCTCAGTCCACAGGCCAGTGGCGCTCCACACTGGCAGACCAGGGGGCAGGCAGGCCCGTGGGGTGGAGTCCCCAGGTGTAGACAGCCCATCCCAGAGCCTCCTGGGCTGCCCCAGCCATCAACCGGCCTCCCTCTCAACAGGCTGACAAGCTATGTGTTCCGGATCTTCGCCCTGGCCTACCCTTTGATGTCCACCAAGGTGCTCAGCCTGTCATCTCTCTGTCACATCGCCAATTGGGTCATCACCAAGAGGCAGGCGGAGGACGGTCACTTCTTGGAGAAGGGCCCTGTGATCATGGAGTCCATGCAGGTGCCTGCTGCCCCCTCCTGGGCAGATATCACCCTGAGGTTGTCCTCACAGCCAATCCAGGCCAACTAAGCAGGAGAGCTGCAGCTCAGGGGTGAGGACCACGGCTCCTGGCCCAGCTCACCTGGCCCAGCTCACCTGGAAGTGCAGCCCAGGCACTTCCAGGACCCCATCTCTCCCTCGCCCGCCCACACAAGCAGTGGCCATTCCTGGTCTTCCTCCCACTGGGCCTGAGTCCTCCCTGTCGCCCAGGGAGCACACCCATCCCACCAGGCCTTCCTCCACACCAGCCCCCAGAAACGGCTTTTGAACACAGTCTGGTGGGTCTCTCTCCTATTCCAGCACCTTCTGTGGCTCACAGCTGCCCTCCTCTTTATCTCCCCATGGCCTCTCTTCCCACTGTCCCCTGCTCACCATTCACTCTCTTTTTTTTCTTTGTACTGAGGATTGAACCCAGGGATGCTTAACCTCAGCCACATCCCCAGCCCTTTCTATATTTTATTTAGAGACAGGGTCTCACTAAATTGTTCAGGACCTCACTAAGTTGCTGAGGCTGGCTCTGAACTTGTGATCCTCCTGCCTCAGCCTCCTGAGCTGCTGGGATTACAGGCGTGCACCACCACACCCAGCCACTTGGCCATCTTGAATAAATACATGAGTTATTGGATTTTGGGCCCACATTAATCCAGTGTGACCTTTCCTTAACTGACTACATCCACAAAGACCCTATTTCCAAATAAGATCACATTCTGAGGTTCCAAATGAACATGAACTTAGGGGGACACTGTTCAGTGCAGTACAGGGGTGAGGTGGCAGCTGCAGCCTGAGAGGAGTCTGAATGCTGTTAGGCATTTTCTAACAATGGGAAGGCTTCACCCCTCTGACCCTCAGTTTCCTCCTCAAAAAATGGGGCTGCCACAAGGGAGCTGTGAAGCAGTCCCGAGAGCCTCGTCTGCCTGGCGTTAGCACCCGTTAGCAGGACAGACCCCACGCCGCAAACCCCGAGGTGGATCCTCCTCCTCTCCCCAGCCCACCTCCAGCAGCATCAAGACCAGAGCTGGGCACCCAGGAGTTTCCCAAGTTCTGGAAGGAAGGTTGGGAGGGTTCCCCAAGATGCTCAGGGGATTGTGGTGTCACTCATCATTCACAGGGTGGCTACAAAGGCTCCGAAGCAGACATATCCCTCACGGCTCTGGTCCTGATCGCCCTGAATGAGGGGAGGGAGTTGTGCAGCCTGAAGACACCGGTAGGACTCCAGGGAGGAGGATGAGATGGGCAGGGCCCCTACAAACCCCAAGCTGGCGCCTCCTCCTCTTCCCAGACCTCTGGATACCTCTATTCTCACTCCCGGATCTCTCTCCTCTGATCTCCCCTCCCCTGCCTCCTCCCCCCAACCCTCTAGAATGTGGTTGGCAGCATCAAGAAAGCCTGCAGCTTTCTGGAGACGCAACTCTCTCGTATCAACACAACCTTTGCCATGGCCATAGCCTCCTACGCATTGGCACTCGCCAAGAGCCCCTTAGCCAACAGCCGCCTGGACAGCTTTGCCAGCCATGGTGGGTGTGGGGCACCCTATACCCGACTGTGTTGCCTGGATGGGGAGGGAGCATGAGCTCAAGACAGCCATGTGTGACTCATCACTTAGTGTTTCCTGAGCACCTACTGTGCACCAATCCTGGGACTCAGCTCCTAAGAGACCAAGGTGAACAAGATTGACATGGTCCCTGCCCTCCAGGGTCCCACTGTCCCTGGGGGAAGCGAGCAAAAGATAAATGCACAGTATGTCATTCCCAGTTGAGATAAGCAGGGAGATGTTAACATCCATGGCTGGAGAGAGAGAGAGAAGATGGGGAGGGGAGTACTGTCTGGAGGGCTGGGGTGACTGTGAAGAGCCACTCCTGTGTGGAAGGCCAGGTGCCTTCAAAGCACCTGTGTGGCCAAAGATGGCTGAAGGTCATAACATGTGGGTTGTGGAGAGGGCAACCTCCCATGGCCTGTCTTATTCCCCAAGTCAAGGGAAGTGGATTAGGAAAACACGCTTACCGTGGGACTGGGGAAACAGAGAGGAGCTTTGCTGAACCTCAATTTCCCCATCTCTAAACGGAGTCCTGTTTCCCAGGGTGATTCTGAAATGTCCACATTACCTTAACAAATGGTTGCCCATAAGTAGGTGCTTAATAAAATAGCAAATTAGAAACACGGGTCCAGATGACACAAGGAGAGGGCAGGTCGAGGTGGGCGGGCCCAGTTCTGGGTGACCAGGTGGGTGTACTCCTTCTAGACAAAACCCACTGGCCCGTGGGCGACCTGAACCAGCACTCCCTGTATACCGTGGAGGCCACCGCCTATGCGCTGATGCAGAAGCTGCAGCTGGGCCTGTACAATGAGACGCACGCCATCGCCAAGTGGCTGCTGGAGAAACGCGAGCTGGGAGGCGGCTTCGGGTCCACTCAGGTGACCAGGGCCTCCGGAGGCGGGGTGGGGGCGCTAACCGCGGTGCTGACAAGCCCGGCCGACCGGAAGGAGCTGTCCGTGGTGCTGCCGTCGAGGCGCTGTCTGTGGTGCTGATCTGCCGTCTCTGTCCGCCACGCAGACCATGGTGGTGAGTCTGGAAGCCCTGACTCGCTTCAGTTTAGATGTCCCCTTCGAGGGTATCCAGGATCTCCATGTCCAGATCAGCGCACCCAAGAGGGCCTTGAACGTGAAGTGGGTCATCGATCAGAACAATGCTCACCTGCAGCGGTCAGCGAAGGTAGGCAAGGGAGGAGTGAAGAGGAGCTCCATGCAGAGGGAGACAAGGCCAAGAGTCCAGGCCCTGCCAAACTCTCTCCCCAAGGTGACCACAGAACACTCGGAAATTTGACTATACCGTCAATGTGTCGAGTCACCTCTTCCAGCAGCATTTCCTGAGCCTCTATTATGGGTCACATGTCATGAAAGATACATGCTCCTTGCCTTCATGGAACTATCTAGAAATAAACCAAGACACTACTTCCATTTAGAGTGTTCTAAACACAGAGAAAGAGAAATAAATGCATAAATGAGGTGGTTACTTGGGTGTGAGGAGCAAGGAAATTTCCATGGCCATGAAAAGGGGGGTTATTTAAGCCTTAGCCATGTGGCACATCTTTATTGAGCATTTACTGTGTGCCACGCACTGTTCTAGACTCTAGTAATATGGCCATGAATAATAAGGACAAAACCTCACCCCCGAAGAATCTTATGCTTTAGTGGGAGAGGTAGCCAACAAAGACGTGTGAATAAGTAGAATGTGCTCTGTGTTAAATGGTTTGTGGGGAATTAAGTAGGAAGGGGGTGGGGCATCCAGGATTGAACTTGTAGATAGGGTGTGCATAGAAGATCTCAGCAAAGAGGCTACTTTGGGCAAAGACCTTAAGAAAGGAAGAAACCAGGCTTGTGGATATCTAGACAGGAAATTGCATGTGCAAAGGCCCTGGGGCAGGATTATTGTGAGCATGATAAGGAGGCTGGTGTGACTGGAAGGAAAAGAAAGAGGGGAGGAGAGGACAGGAATATGAGGGAACAAATAGGCAGGATTTTGTGGGCCTGGATGGGGACTTCAGCTTTTGCTCCAAGCGAGGTGGAAGCCATGGAGGGTCCTGAAGAGAGAAGGGACATTATCTCAGTCACCCTAATATCCACAAGAAGAACATAATTGGGATGCACATGCGTGGGCACCCCCCATTTGCTAGATGGGCACCCAGCACCGTGCTTACACGTCTGACACTAGGGTTCCTTCCCACAGCACTTTGCAGTTGGTGCTTTATTGGCTTTGATTTACAGAGAGGGAGAGGGAGAGGCCATGAGTGAAACCCGTTGTCTAAGGTCACAGATGTGTTCAGTGGAGGATGAACAGGAGTGACCAAGAGGCAGGGAGCAGGGAGGGGGACGAGCATTCCCAGCACAGGGAACAGCAGAGCAGGGACCCCGAGTTGCGGCTGGAAAGGAGGGCTCTGAGCCACGGTGTGACGGGAGGCTGAGGAGTCAGGAGGCTCAGCCGGAGGGCTGGGAGGTCACGGGTCAGGATTTCACGCGATAGCAAGGGACTGATGAGACTGGACATGAACTTTTCCAGCTTTGGCTCCAGCTGGGGTGGCGGGAGCAGTGCAGAGGTGCAGGTGAGGTGCCAGATGGGGGAGCTGGATCATGAGCCCTGGGTCCCAGCGCCCATGTGCCTGTTCCTCCCGGGCCCTGGGCATGTGACCCTTATGCCCTCCTCTCCTTTCCCATCAGTTCTCAGCCCAAGATGACCTAGAGATCAAAGCCAGCGGCAGTGGAAGAGGCACCATCTCGGTAGGTCTGAAATCAACACACAGGCCACTCAGGCCACCAAACAAAACTCCAAGAACTGGGAGTCCTCGCATTTCTGGAGGGGGAGCCCAAGACCCAGGCCCTGGAGATCTGGTGTCTGGCCAGAGCCCATGCTCAGGCTGGGAAATGGCAGCCTTCTGGGGGCCTCTGATAGGAGCACTAACCCCTTCCGGCTTCTCCCTCCTGAGGGCCCACCTCCCAACACCAGGCTATCAGTGTCATTCAGTGAGCTGGGGGAGACAACAACCCACCCTGGGGTCCTTAACTGCAGCCCAAGCCCCCAGTGGTGGTGGGGATAGGGACAAGTCCTATGCTCTAAGACAAGGCCAAAATCAGCAATGGTTCAGGATCAATAGGGCACCAGCATTTGCCTGGAAACCAAGCAAAGGACAACTCACAGGCCCTGGAAAGTGGGCGGAGGTCCGAACTCCATTTCGGCAGCCAGAATGGTGGCTCCTAATGGTCTGTTGATCCAAATTAAGAGTCAAGGAAAGCTGGGCATGGGGTTGCACGGCTGTAATCCCAGGGTCTTGGGAGGCTGAGGCAGGAGGATCTGGAGTTCAAAGCCAGTCTCAGCAAAAGTGAGGTGCTACGCAACTCAGCAAGACCCTGTCTCTAAATAAAATATTGAAAATGGTTGGGGATGTGGCTCAGTGGTTGAGTCCCCTGGGTTCCATCCTCGGTATTCAACAACAACAACAAAAAGTGACAGAAGTTAGAGGCTAGAGGAGCCCTCTGTCCCGCCACCCTGAGTCCCTCTTTGCTCCCTGCAAGAACAGCTGCTCCCTCCAGGAGGCCTCCCAAGGCTCAGAGGTGAAGTCCGCCCCTCCAGAATGGGAGCCATGAGTCCAAGCTGTCCCCCAGGAGGACAGTTCTATGGTTCCCCCGCCAGTAGGTGCAGGGAACTGGAGTCACTGTTGAGTTTCTGCCTTGGGCACACCACACTCTTCTCAAGCCTCAGTTAAACTTAAATCAACATGAGTTAAAATTAAACAAAATTAAGGATTTGGTCTCTCCATGCTCAATCCCCAGGTGACTAGTGGCCGCCATCTTAGGACAGGGATGTAGAGCACATTTCTCTCACCATAGAAAGTTCTATTACATAGAAAGTTCTGGCCGCTGAGCTCAGGAATCAAGGGGCAGACCCTGAAGTGAGTCCCAGTGTGGCCAGAGACCTGGAGACTGGGGCGAGGAGGGAAGGGAGTGTAGGGTGGACTCTGAGGCCCCCTTCTCTGCTCCCACAGATCCTGACCATGTACCACCGGTCTCCGGAGTCCTGGCAGGGCAGCTGCAACATGTACCACCTCAACGTGACGCTCCAGCGCACCCCAGAAGGTGAGCCCGCTGGGGAAGTCTGAGTCGCTGGGTGACAGATGTGAGCCACCACATCTGGCCCCTTCTCTTACTACTTTAACTGACATTGGTTAGAGTGTTTATTGCTTAATTCAGCCAGTCAACAGGTTTGGTGCCAGGCACGGTGGCGCACGCCTGTAATCTCAGCAGCTTGGGAGGCTGAGACAGGAGGATTGTGAGGCCAAGGCCAGCCTCGGCAAAAGCAAGGCACTAAGCAATGCAGTGAGACCCTGTCTCTAAATAAAATACAAAACATGACTGGGGATGTTGCTCCGTGGTTGAGTGCCCCTGGGTTCAACCCCTAATACCCCCAAAAAACATGTTTGGTGAGTATTTACTGTACACTAGAACTTTTCCTGGCCCTGGGAACAGACATGTACAAGAAAAATATCCCTGTCTTGGAAGCCACATTCTGGTAGGGAGGGAAACAATAATACACACACAAAACCAACATGTTACACTCATACTACTTTCTCTTTTATAACATAAGTAAATGTATGCTATAAACCAATAAATACATGGCATAATAGTAGGCGATGATAAATACCATACAGAGTAAAGCAGGAAAAGATGACGTCGATTGGGGGCGAGAAGAGGGAGACGCCCTGAGGAGGCAGTGCTTGAACTGAGACATGAAGGAAGGGAGGGAGTGAGTCACGAAGGATCTGAGGAAAGATCATTCCAGGTGATAGAACACCCAGTGCAAAGGCCCTGAGGCAGGAATGAGCACATGGACTGCGAAACAGTGAGACTAGGGAGGCTACAGAGCAGAAATGGGTGGCACCGTAGGTGAGAGTTGGCGAGGTAATGAGGAGAGATGCCTGGGGACTTGCTGGCCACGGTGAAGACTTTGGCTTTTGCTCTGAGTAAAGTGGGAGCTATAGAAGGTTCTGAACAGAGGAGGGACATGACCTCACACAGGTTTTCACAGGCTCCCTCTTGATGCTATGGGGAAATCGACTGCAAGGGTGAGTGAGGGTGCGACCTGTGAGACCAGGGGGACTTGGGGACTGACCAGGGTCAGAGTTGTGGAAATGATCAGAAATAGTGGAATGGTATGGTTCCCATCCTGAAGGTACCAGGAGGGAAAGGAGAGAACCCGGACCCTGGGGGCTCACAGAGGAAGTGGGAGGAACCAGTCTCTCCAGGCCCAGGAATTTCAGGGGAAACAAGTGGCCACGCTTTTGGTTTGGGCCCTCTTTCTTCAGCATCATCATTGTCACCATCACCATCATCATAGCTGACAGCTACACTGTGCTGGCCAGGCACCAAGTGCTGTGTTTATATTCACTCATTTATTCCTCACAACAACCCCCTCGAGTTGAAATAGTATCATCCAACTGAGGGAACTGAAGCACAGAGAGGTCAAACAACATGCCCAAAGTCACACAGCAGCAGCAGCAGGATTCAAATCCAGGAAGCTGGCTTCAGAGGTTGTGAGCTTAACCACTGCACAATCCAGCCTTCTCAGTTCTCCTGCCTTCTCTTTGCAGAAAATAAAAAGGGAGAGGAGACCTTCCAGCTGCGAATGGAAACAAGGTCAGAGCACCAGGATTGGGGGCTGGGCAGGAGGAGGGCCCCCTCCGTGGTATCCAGATTCCTTGGCAGCCCTCCCATGCACTGAATGGGTGGGAACAGCTGAGCCTGCCTCTCCATACTGTCTCATACCCCCCATACTACCCTCTCTGCCTCGTACCCCCCATACTACCCTCTCTGCCACCATGTCCTGGGATGCCACCTCTAGTGCACAATGTGCTTCAGATGCACAAACCCAACTCCAAGCCCCATGACCCTCTCTGGTTCTTATCTTCTCCAGACACCCAGCCCCCCTGTGACCCAGGTCTTTCCCAGATACAAACATGTGCTGAGCACCTACTGTGTGCCAGGCTCTGTCCTAGGAGCTAGGGGGACAGTTTGGAACAGGGCAGCCCCTCCCTGCTCTAGTGGTGCTCACTGCCTATGAGAGGACTCAGACGGTGAGCACACAATCACTCAGAAGCAATACAAAATGACAACTCTGGGTAAATGTGGCAAAAAAGAGAACAAGGGTTCCCAAATAGGATGATGCATCGCTGAGAAAGGAGAGATGAGGTGTTGCAGGGTGAGGAGAGAAGAGCAGGGGTTCCAGGCTGAGGGACCAGCATGTGCAAAGGCCCCGGGGACAACAGAGGGGCTGAGGCTTAAGAGTCATCAAATGGAGCTGGGAGGGAAGAGGTGGAGCAGGGAAAGGTGCGGAGCCCCAGAAGACACCTGGAGGTGATGTATGGGATCTCTGCTTGCTAAGCTCCCACTGTGGGCGGAGTGGAGCTGGGAAACCCAGGAGGCTCCTGCACTCGAGATGCCAGGAGTCGGGAGCATGAGGACAGAGGCAGAGGACGGTGGGGAGAGACTGGGCTGTGCAATCTGCAGATTCCAGGGCAACCGAGATGCCACCATGACCATCATGGAGGTCTCCCTGCTCACCGGCTTCTACCCCAACCAGGATGACCTCAAACAGGTAAAGTAAACCCCACCTGCCCCACCTCACTCCCCGCGTGATGGAAGCAGCACCTCCCTGTATTGAGGCTCCAGGCCAGCAGCCCCTGGGTCAGATCCCTGCTGTGCTGTCCTGGACACCTTGGCCTCGTCCTTGCCATACCTGGGCCACTGCCTCCAACAGTGGGGTAATCAGATGGGGCTAGGAGCTGGGAGCTTGCAGGTCAGCTCCAGGGCTGGGGCTTTGGGGTCTCCACTGACCCCCACTGCCACCCTCTGGCCTAGCTCACCAGCGACGTGGAGATGTATGCCTTCCAGTACGAGACCAAGACAACCGTCAGCAACAGCTCCGTGGTCCTCTACCTGGAGAAGGTGAGGCAGGCGGGGAAGAGAACCCACAAGGGGTCTCCTGGGTGGTGTCTGCAGACAGCCACACCCTCTGGTTTGGTTGCCTGTAGCCAAGGCCATGTGCGTGGTTGGTGGTTATGGACAATGTCCATGCCCTCGTGGTCACACCACAAGGTCAGTGCCCCGTGGTCCATTCAGACGGGACTCCTCCTCACCTACTCCCACCTCCTGCCAACCCCACAGCTCTCCCATAAGAAAGACACGGTGCTGGGCTTCCGGATCCACAGGATGCTGCAGACGACGTTCCTGCAGGCCGCCCTGGTCACCGTCTATGACTACTACGAGCCTTGTGAGCAGGGGCCGTGGGTGGAGAGGCCCCAATGAGCGCCAGAGGCCTGCGAAGGGCAGAGCCAGGGGCCAGGAGGGTGGGCCTGGGGAGTCGTAGGGGCGTGGCCTTCTCTCCTGGTCTGAGTGGGCGGGGCCTGCTGAGGGGCCGGCTGGGCAGGGCCTACCCAAGGCCTGCAGGGGGCGTGGCCGGGAGAGGAAAGGTCCGGAGAGGCCTGGAGGGGACCGCCCAGGGACGGGGCGTGGCCAGCGGGTTGGGGGCGGGGATCGAGGGGACGGAGCGCTCTCGGGGCGGGACCAGCGAGCCCCCAGTCCCCAAAGACCCTTGGGAGCCGACCCCCGCCGGCTCCCCGCAGCCCGAAGGTGCAGCGCGTTCTACAACCTGCCCACCGAGCCGTCCGCCCTGCGGAAGATCTGCCTCCGGGACGTGTGTAGGTGTGCTGAAGGTGCGCCCGCCCGGGGCTGGGCTGAGGGGTGGGGTCCGGGCGCCCGCCGCCCGCCGGGGGCTAAGAGTAGACGCAAAGGTGGTCGCACACACTCAGGTAAGGGCCCAGATCCAGACAGACACACAGACGGAGGCTGAGAGCAGAGGCCAGGGCTGGCGGTGTGGCTCTACCTGCGAGCCTGGGCAGAGCCCCGATCCCATCCCAGCACCGCGGGGAGAAAAGAAAAAGGACCGGAAGATGGAGAGGGAGGGAAGGAGAGAAGGAAGGAGACAGGCAGGTGGGGAGAGTGCCTGAAGCCCGCCAAGCCCAGCCCACAGCCCCGGGAGACGCGGGCCGCTGGGAGCCCCGCGCGGGCGCAGCCAGCAGGCCTCCTGACCTTCCAGAACAGTGCCCGGCCCTGAGGAAGGACGGCCACAAGCTGCGGCAGCAGGAGCTGCAGGCGGCCGCCTGCGAGCCGGGCGTGGACTTCGGTAAGTGGGCGGCCCAGCGCGGGTGACCGAGGCCAGGCTGAAGCTGGAGGCGACGCCAGGCCCTTTCCCCTGTCTTCCCCAGTGTATAAGGCCAGGCTGGAGTCTGTGGAGGCTGCGGCCTCGAACCCCTACGTCTACTACCACATGGAGCTGCAAGCCGTTATCAAGAGCGGTAGGTGGCGGCGCGGGTTCCACCCCCAGCACTGGGGGCGGGGGAAGAGTGGTGTGTCCCAGGTGACAGGGAAGGGGTGCATGGCTCTGCCCTGGGGGTCCCAGCATGGGGGAGGGCCTGGTCTGCACCTGCTCTCACACTAGGTCTCTTCCAGGCACCGACCCTGCGGAGGCTCACAGCACGAAGAAATTCGTCACCCATGCCACCTGCTATGACTCCCTAGGGTTGCAAGAGCAGGAGTCCTACCTTATCATGGGCCAGACATCAGACCTGTGGAGAGTCAAATCTGAGTGCGTGGGGGCTCATTCTGCCCCAAGCCCCCAGCCTAGATGCCCTACTCTACCCCAGCCCAGCCCTGGGTTCCACAATTTTTGCTACGCCTGTCAGCAGGAAGGTCTGGGAGGTCAGGGCCACCCTGAACGGAGGTGCAGGTTGTGTACTGCACAACTTCAGGGACTCATTTACGAGCTGATGTGGTTGTTCATTATCCCTGTTTTCCATGGCAGGGCAGCGAAGAGGCAGAGGAGGGGCACCAGTGGTGGTAGTGGTTGTTTTTCTAATGCTCAGTCACATGAGCTAAAGGCTGGAGATCAAGAGCTGAGACCCTTGAAGGCTGCCAAGCATGGCAGAGGGGCAAGACCAGGAGGTCCCCAACCCCCAGGGACACCAGACTCTCCTCACCGGTCACTCTCTCCCAACAGATACAGCTACGTGCTGGGCAAGAAGACGTTCCTCATGCTTTGGCCAGCAGACAGGGACAGGGCCAAGGAGAAACTGAGCGACCAGCTGGAGGGATTTTCAGAGTACCTGAGCAACCACGGCTGCGAAACCTGAGGCCAAGGCCTCTGTGCTTTTGGGGGGGCATCTCTGAGAAAGTCTGGGTCACAGGAATCCACCCCAGATAAAGCGCACCAAGCTCAGAGTACAGACTTGCAGGCGTCTGTTCCCTCCCGCTGCCGCAGGCCCTGCGCACGCTGCCCCTTCCCACCTGCTTCCGACCACAGGGCTTTGTACCTGGTACCCCCCATCTTTTATGGGTGCTTTAGAGTGGGCACAGTGTGGGGTCTGTTGCTGATGCTGGTGCACGCACACAGAACAGAACTCGGCCGAGCGCCCAGCACCCCAGCTCCCACCCCTCGCCCCCTTTCCTCTGCCCATCTCCCTTTGATTTTCAGAAGATCCCCCACCTAGCTTTCCCTTTACCTCTCTATTTTCTGCATACGCGAGAAGACATACGTCCCTTGACCTTCGGAGTTGAACTTCCTGCACTTAACATAATGTCTTCTGGTTCCATCCATTTTCCTGCAAATGATACAATGTCCTTTTTCTTTATGGCCAAAGAATACTCCATTGCGTCTATATGTCACTTTTTTTTTAAATTGGGGATTGAAGCCAGGGCCACTCAACCCCTGAGCCATGTCCCCAGCCCTTTTTTGCATTTTATTTAGAGGCAGGGTCTCCCTGAGTTGCTTATTAGGGCCTTACTGTTGTTGAGGCTGACTTTGAACTCACCATCCTCCTGCCTCAGCCTCCTGAGCCACTGGGATTACAGGCCTGCGCCACCCCCGGCCACATTTTCTTTATCCACTCATCCATCGATGGACACCTAGCTGGTTCCACAGTTTGGCTATTGCAGACTGTGCTGCTGTGAACATGGGTGTGCATGGATCAGGGTAGCAGGATGACTTTAATTCTTGGAGAGAAACACCAAGGAGTGGTACATTTGGGTCACATGGGGGGGTCCATGCTTAGCCTTTGGCAGAACCCCATGCTGATTCCCACAGTGGTCAAACAGGTTTACACTCCCACCTGCAATGGGAAGGGTTCCTTTCTCTCCACATCCTCTCCAGCATGTACTATTAGTTGTATTCCTGATGGCCTCCATTCTTTTTTTTTTTTTTGCCTTTTCTTTCTTTCTTTCTTTATTTATTTATTTATTTTTTTTATTGAACACAAATGGAGTACAGCTATTGTTTCACTGGTTGTACACAAAGTAGAGTCACACCATCTGTGCGTTCATGCATGTACACAGGGCAATGGTATCTGTCACACACTCTGTTATTAATTTTACCCCCCCACCCGCCCCCACCACTCCCTTCCCTCTATGCTAGCTATCTTTCCTCCATTCTTACCATCTTTCCCCCCCACATTATGCATCATCATTCATTTATCAGAGAGACCATTCGACTTTTGGATTTATGGGATTGGCTGATCTCACTTAGCATAACAGTTTCCAACATCATCCATTTACCTACAAATACCATAATTTTATTCTTCTTTATAGCTGAGTAATATTCCATTGTGTATATATACCACAGTTTCTTTATCCATTCATCTACTGAAGGGCATCTAGGTTGTTTCCATAATCTAGCTATTGTGAATTGAGCAGCTATGAACATTGATGTGGCTGCATCACTGAGGCAATCTGATTTTAAGTCCTTTGGGTATAAGCCAAGGAGTGGGATAGCAGGGTCAAATGGTGGATCCATTCCAAGTTTTCTAAGGAATCTCCACACTGCTTTCCAGAGTGGCTGCACCAAAAAAATATGGAACGCTTCACGAATTTGCGTGTCATCCTTGCGCAGGGGCCATGCTAATCTTCTCTGTGTCGTTCCAATTTTAGTATATGTGCTGCCGAAGCGAGCACTGGCCTCCATTCTGACTGATGTGGGACGAAATCTGTGTGGTTTTGATTTGCATTTCTCCCAATGCCCACGATGTCGAACGTTTCTCCGTGCATTTGTCTGCCATGCGTATTTTGTGTGTGCGCATGCGCATGAGTGTGTGCGTGTTGCTGGGATCAAACCCAGGGCTTCGTGCGCGCGAGGCAGGCCTCTCCCACGAGCCACACCCAGCCATCCTCTTCTTTTGAGAAGTGTGTGTTGGATCCATTTGCCCATTTTTAATTGGGTTATTTGATTTGGGGTATAAGGTTTTTTGAGGTGTGTAGTCTAGACATTAACCCTTTGTGGGAGAAGTAACTGGCCAAGATTCTCCCCCATCCTGTGCTCTTCCATTCCTGTCCCCTTCACTGTGCTGTACTTACTACTTTTTCTGTTTTTTGGGTTTTTTGTTTGTTTTTTTCTTTTTGGTACTAGGGATTGAACTCAGGGGCACTCCACCACTGAGCCACATCCCCAGCCCTATTTTGTATGTTATTTAGAGACAGGGTCTCACTGAGTTGCTTAGGGCCTCGCTAAGTTGCTGAGGCTGGCTTTGAACTCTCGATCCTCCTGACTCAGCCTCCAGAGTCGCTGGGATGACAGGCGTGTGCCACCATGCCCAGCCAGCTAGGTTGGTCTAAGTGTTAGATTTTTTCAAGAACAAGTCTGATTTATTTGTCCCATGGGGCAAGGGAAGGGCGGGGCTGTGATGTCTACAGCTCAGTGGTGGGGCACTCGCCTGGCTTGTGAGACCCAGCACCACCAAAAAAGAAAAAGAAAGGACAGGGCTCTTTGTGTAGAGGGCAGGGGGAATGGGGATCGTCTCTGCAATATAGAGCACGAAGAGGTGACATGAGCTGGCCATCCCGGCTCCAGGAGCTGTGGTTGAGACCTCCAGCATTATTCCAGTTCTTCTCCTCAGAGCCTTTCACCCTTGGTCCTCCTTTGGAGTACAGGTTTGGTGAAGAACTGTCTCTATTTCCAGGTGCAAAGATAGGCCACCAGGCTTGGGACTGGACTGAAGGCTGTTTTCATGCCACTCCTTAGAAAAAGGAGCATAACTGGGTGCAGTGACACATGCCTGTAATCCCAACGACTCAGGAGGCTGAGGCAGGAGGATCACAAGTTGGAGGCCAGCCTCAGCAACTGAGCAAGACCTGTCTCCAAATAAAAAATAAGAGGGGCTGGGATAAAGGGGACAAGGACCCCTAAGGCAGGACATACCAAGGCCAGGACACACAGACAGCCCCACAGACAGCCTGGTACTCAGTGAACTATGGTAGTTTAGACACTGCGGGTTCCCAGCTCACCTAATTCATCTGAGCAGAGGCTCCAAACAGGTTACTCAACTTCTGCACAGAAGGCCTTCCTGGAAAAGCATAATGAGGCTGATTCCACAAAACTCAAACAGAAGACCTCTACGCCGTAAAGGACATTCCACTGATTTCTGGGCTCTGGTGACACTCTACTTACTGGGATGGCACAAATTACAAGATCCCAAATTACGTCTCACCTCTCAGGTGTCACTGCTAGAACTGTATTTCCAGGGCTATTTTTTTTAAATAATTGGATTTATGTTACTGGGTATTTTCTTTGATTACAAAATGGATGAATGCTCGTTGCAGAAGAAATCCCATCGTTTGAGAAATTCGCCACATGAAAAGGCAGCGACGTGGAGCTCCACGGACGGAACCACACACGAGCACATCTGCGGACTTCCTATGTCTCCACCGTCTATTTATCTTTTTGTTTTGTTTTTATGCAGTACCGGGATTGAACCCAGGGGTGTTCCACCACTGAGCCTCATCCCCAGCCCCGCTTTATCTTTTATTTTGAGGCAGGGTCTCATTAAGCTGCTGAGGCTGACCTCAAACTTGTGATTCTCCTGCCTCAGCCTCCTGAGTCCCAGGATGACAGATGTGCACAAGCGTGCCCAGCTGGTTTTTCTTTTTTTTTTTT
>JAJEJO010002066.1:22865-90761 GCA_020662805.1 Glaucomys volans
TTATTTAGAGACAGGGTCTCACTGAGTTGCTTAGGGCCTCGCTAAGTTGCTGAGGCTGGCTTTGAACTCGTGATCCTCCTGCCTCAGCCTCCCAAGTGCTGGGATTACAGGCGTGTGCCACCGCGCCCGGCTTGGTTTTTCATTTTCTAACAGAAGGACCATGCTCATTGGAAACCTGCCTTTTTTGCTTGATGTGTAAGTGGCCATCTTCCTACCTTGGCCCAAAGAAATATTCTTCTGAAGACCCGTATGATAGCATCCTGATGCGGGGTGTCCCTGATTTATGCACACAGATCCTTTTACATGGATGATTTGTGATCTTAGCCGAGAGGTGCTGGGGGTCTGGTGCTGGGGATGCAGCCAGGGCCCTGTGCGGGGCAGGCTCTGCTCTGCTGCTGGGCTCAGGCCTGAGTCCCTGCAGAGTCTTCTACCTACGGGCAGCTTTGTGCTCATGGATGAACCACTGTGGGGGACCACCAGGCTGGTGGGGGTGGGGTTCCAGGTCCCCCAGGAGTAATGGGAAATGACCCTCAGGAAGGAAGAAGATCACACTTGCAGATCCCCAGGAGGCAGGGCCTGCTGGGCAGGCCACACAGGAAGCGCCAGGCTAGTCAGGGCACAGAGGCAGCAGGAGGCAGACAAGGGTCAGACCATTTGCTGAGGGCTCTGTAGGACGAAATGGGTGAGGCCGATTCAGGATTCAGGATTGGGCAGTTGGAAGCATTTCAGTGGGCCTGGGGTGTCGGGGCTGTCCCTGACTGATTGGTGCCTGGCCCTGGGGTGGTTAGGGCAGGTAGTCAGAGGCCCAGAGTGTGAGAGCCCCACAGAGGAGGCGGTGGGAATGTGGGCTCTGAACGAGTTGGTTCCCACTGGAAAACCTCCTCAGTAGAGAGCTGTTCCCGATCTCTGGGAATTGGCCTGTCCTGGGAAGGGTCATCCTGCTGGGATCAGCCAAGCCCCAGCTGTCAAAGCATCCAAAGACAGAAAATGAAAGAAACGGTTCATGCAGCCAGGTATGGTGGTGCATGCCTGTAATCCAGCTGCTGGGGAGGCTGAGGCAGGAGTATCGCAAATTCGAGGCCAGTCTCAGCAACTTAGGGAGACCCTGCCTCAAAAGTAAAGAGGGCTGGGGATGCAGCTCAATGGTAGACCACCCCTAAGTTCAATGCCTGTACTGACAAAGAAAGAATAAAAGAAATGGCTCATTATACACTCGATATTTTATAGATTTGGGCATGTTGCCTACTATGGTTTGAATATGGTTGAGTGTGTCCCCCAGTGATTTGTGGGTTGAAATTTATCCACTAGGGTGACATATAACAGAAGGCAGAATGTTAATCAGAACATGGGGTTCAGAGGTGGGCTCTTCAAGAGGTGATTAGGGTTAGGTAAAGACATCAGGGTGGAGCTCCTGTGAGTAAACCCTGGTGGCCAGTTTGTTTTGTTTTGTTTTGTTTTGTTTTTGAGACAGAGTTTCACTAAGTTGTGATCCTTCTGCCTCAGCCTCCTGAGTAGCCAGGACTAGAGGCACACATCCCTGTGCCTGGTGCCCTAGTGGCTTTAGAAAGAGAAAGACAGATCAGAAGACACACCCACCTGCTCCTGTCTCCTAAGAGCCAGATGCCATCACCCGATGCAGCTCCTCACCCTTCAAATAAGACTATGAGCCAGAATAAACCTCTTTTCCTTATAAAGTTTCCCAGCCTCAATTATTTTGTTATAGCACTGGAAAATGGACTAAAGCATTGTGCTCCCCAAAGGTTCAACCAAAGTATGCTCTCTCCAGTGGTCTGGGAAATTTCTCATTTCCTTACACCTCCACTCTGGGCATTCCTATCTTTTTCATCTGGTTAAACTGGAGAGGAAAATTGAATAGGTTGTTAAAAGCACACACATGCTCCCTTTGTATCCATGTCCTCTACAATTCAACACATGGTCACCCAGCTTAAGCCTCAAAGGGTTTAGCTCAAGGTCAGGATTGGCTGGCTTTGGGCTGGTTGCATGTGAGCATCACTTCCCTCCGCTGGCCCTCCTGCTTGATAAGCCCCAGCCCCACTGGCCGGGCCCTCCTGTAACAGACCACACCCTGCCCCCCACAAGCTGCTGCTCCCCCTCAGGGAGCCCCTACAAGCTTGAACCTGCACTCCCCTTCTGTAGGTGACTGTGAGCAATGAGGTATGTGGTTAAAAGGTCGTGGCACAGTCTGAGAAGTGTTGTGATTGCAACTCAAGGACACCTTCCTCAGGAGGCCCTTCCTGACCACCCCGCCAGCTCAGCTTCCCACATGCCCTCCTTTCTCACAGATCCTTCACTTACTCTTTTCTTGATAGCCATACAAATAGAATTAAAGAATAGTTTTGTTATCATCTGCTTCGTGCTTCTCATTCCGAACAAGACCCTGAGCTTTGGCAGGTGCCTGTAATCCCAGTAGCTCAGGAAGCTGAGGCAGGAGGATCTCGAGTTCAAAGCCAGCCTCAGCAGGTTAGCAAGGCCCTAAGCAACTCAGTGAGACCCTGTCTCTAAATCAAATACAAAAAAGGGTTGGGGATGTGGCTCAGTGGCTGAGTGGTTCCCCTGTCCCAAACCAACTGACCATGAGCTTCAGAACGGTTCAGAAGGGCAGGCAGTGTCTTGTCCTTGGATGCACCTGCCTGCCACATGGGAAGCACTTGAGGTGCACCTTGCAAATTCATAAGCAGATGGATCTAATGGGTTTCATCTTTGATTCAATTATACTAATGTGTCAATGGCTGCCTTTCTTCTCAGTGTTCTCAGCACATGCATTTCCTCCTTTTCCACACCTTTTTGTAAAAACAAAGGATAAGCTGTGGATGTAGCCCAGCTTGTATAGCATGAGTGAGGCCCTGGGTTCCATTCCCAGTACTGACCTAGAAGACAAAATAAATAAATAAAAAATAAAGGATAAGGTTGAGGGTGCTGGGGATGTAGCTCAGTTGGTAGAGCGCCTGCCTCGCATGCACAAGGCCTTGGGTTCAATCCCCAGCACCACATTTAAAAAAAAAAAAAAAAAGGAAAGGAAAAAAAGAAAGGATAAGGCTGGGGTTGGGGCTCAGTGGTAAAGCGCTTGCCTAGCATGTGTGAGGCACTGGGTTCGATCCTCAGCACCACATAAAAACACATAAATAAAATAAAGGTTAAATTTTTTATTTTTTATTTTTTAAAAAGGACAAAATGCAGTAATGCTCACACCATTGCACAAACAAGCCCAGGTCAAGATCGCGAAGCTCCCAGAACTCTCAGTGGGTAGGCAGCGCCCCCGTGTGGTTGCTGGAAATATCCGGGTTTTGGGTTCATCTACAAAAGCCAAAATTCAATGCTTGGTTATGTCACTGTTTATCCTTCAGAATTGACTTTCTCCTTCCTGCCCTGCACCCCCAAAAGAGGCTGGCAGCAACCATGGGCTCTTTCCCTCCTTGTCTTTTGAGCACAGCCAACAAGAGATGGGAGGGCAGGAGGGGAGTGAGATCCAGGTCTTTCTTCCAGCTCCGTGAGAAGCTACCTGACTTCCAAGGCTAAGTCACAGAAAGATTCAACTTTCCATTGATGGGGGTGTGGCTCAGTGGGATAGTACTTGCCTACCATGTGCAAGGCCCTGGGTTCAAGGCCCAGCACTGGGGCATGGCGAGGGCAGGGGCTCTCCCTCTCTGGGACCAAATGCTCCCAGGAGCATGGCAGTGGCTGCCATGTTGGGGGGCCACTCCATCGGCCTCCATGGGGAGGAACTAGGAGTGGCATTACCAGCCAGCATCCACCAGCCAATTACAACCTGAGCCATCTTGGAACCAGATTGGCCAGCCCCAGTCAGACCCTCTTGAAATTGAAGCTCCAGCCAATACCTTGACTGTAGCCTTATGAGAGACCTTGAACCTCAACAGTCAAGCACAGCCATTCCTGGAATCCTGGTCCATAAATGCTGGATGAAATAATAAGTGTTTAGTATCCTAAGCTGCTACGCTTGGGGAAATTTGTTACACAGCAATAAAAAAATGAATACATTTGGTAACAAGAGTCCCACACTTCTTTACCCATCTCCTTACCCAGCTCATTTTCCATCAGAGCTTTTACCATATCCTGTTCTATTATATATTCGTGGGAAGATGGATTCTGGGGATTGAACCCAGGGGTGATCTACTGAGCTACATCCCTGGCAATTTTTATTTTTTATTTGGAGATGGCATCTCACTAAGCTGCCAGAGGTGGCCTCAAACTTGCAATCCTCCTGCCTCAGCCTCCCAAGTAGCTGGTGTTGCAGGCATGTGACACCATGCCCAGCACAGAGTCATTTCTTTTCTATCTCGCCCACCACAGTGCCAGTTCCAGAAGGATGGGGACCTCTGTGTCTGCAATGCTGGAACAGTGCCTGACATGTAAGCACTCAACGCCAGCCACGATCATTAGCATCCTGCAGGCCTGATTTATACTGGGATTGGATCAGACTCCCGCTTGGCTCCTACCCACTGATGCTTACCTCGGCCAGGGGATTCAGCATAGGTGTGAGCTCCCCTTCCGCTGGGCAAACAGATTAGTAACTGGCAACTCTAATGGGACAGCCCTTCAAACTTTCCCACTTCTGTCACAAAAAAAATCTCAGGTCCTTGATACTGTCTACATCCCCGTCCCTGTTTGAACTTCCACCATTCAGGAGAACAAAGAACCATCAACTGCTTGTGGTTCCATAATATCACCATCTCCAGAGTGGGGTACATACAGCCCACGCAGTTTGGGGGTTTGACTAGAAAACATGGGAACATCTGTATTTTTATTTTGTTTATTTATTGGTGCTAGGAATTGAAACCAGGGATATTTAACCACGAAGTCATGCCTCCAGACCTTTTTTATATTTTGTTTAGAGATAGGGTCTTGCTAAATTGCTGAGGCTGACCTCCAACTTGCAATCCTCCTGCCTCAGCCTCCTGAGTTGCTGGATTACAAGCACGTACCACCAAAAACCATCTGGTTTTTGTTTGTTTGTTTTTATTTTTTTCAGTTGTAGATGGACACAATACCTTTATTTTATTTATTTATTTTTATGTGGTGCTGAGGATCAAACCCAGGGCCTCGACATGCTAGGCAAGCACTCTATCACTAAGCTACAACCCCAGCTCAACATCTGTATCTTTAATCCCTATTTTCATTTTCTAAGGAATATATCTTTAGCCAAGTGCAGTGGCACATGCCTACAATCAAAATGGCCCAGGAGGCTGGGGCAGAAGGATCACACGTTCAAAGCCAGCCTGGGCAACTTAATGAGATCCTGTCTCAAAGTAAAAAAGGGCTGAGGGGCTATCTCAGTGGTAGAGCACCCCTGGGTCCGTTCTTCAGTACTCCAAAAAGAAAAATGTATCTATATGATAAATATATGATTATACAATAATATACGGAATATATTGGTATAACTTTTTTTTTCTTTTTGGTACCAGGAATTGAACCCAGTGGGGTGTGACCACATTCCCAGTTCTTTTTTTTCCTTTTTTTTTTTTTTGGTACTGGGGATTGAACCCAGGGGCACTCTGCCACTGAGCCACATCCCCAGCCCTATTTTGTATTTTATTTAGAGACAGCGTCTCACTGAGCTGCTTAGGGCCTCGCTAAGTTGCTGAGGCTGGCTTTGAACTCTCGATCCTCCTGACTCAGCCTCCCAAGTGCTGGGATTACAGGCGTGCGCCACTGAGCCTGGTTACTTTTTTATTTTTGCAGTGCTGGGGATCAAACCCCAGGCTTGAAGCAAGCACCCGTCCACTGAGCTGACCCCCAACCCGACAGTATAATTGTATTTATTTTTGACTGACACATAATTATACATATTTGTGGGCTACAATGTGATGTTTTCATACATGAATACACTGAATAATGATCACATGAGAGTAATTCGCCTATTCGTACTTTAAACATTTACCAATTCGCTGCCATGAGGCTATTCAAAATCTTCCTTTCAAGTTGCTTTTTTGTTTTTGTTTTTGTTTCTGTTTTTTGTGGGGTGGGGGGGTAATGGGGATTGAACCCAGTGGGGATTACCACTCAGCCACATCTCCAGCCCTCTGTATTTATTTAGAGACAGGGCCTTGCTGAGTTGCTGAGACTGGCTTTGAACTTGGGATCCTCCTGCCTCAGCCTCCTGAGCCATTGGAATTACAGACAAGGACCACTGTGCCCGGCTCCTTCTAGCTATTTTTAAATGTACATGATCACCCTACTGTGCAACAGAACCCGGCTGTTCCTTCCTAACTGTAACTTTGCACTCTTTGACCCACCTCATGCCCTGCCCCGCCCTCCCCAGCCTCCGAGAACCACCTTTCCACTCTCAACTTCTACGGAATGGACTTTTTAAAATTCCATGTATGAGAGCGATCACATGGCATTTGTCTTCCGTGCCACGTTGATTTCACTTAACAGGCTGACCTCCAGCCTCCTCCCTGTTGCCCCAAATGATTGAATTCTGTCCTTTGCTTGGCCTCAGTAGTATTCCGCCGTGTGTACACGCTGCCCATCCACCCGTTGCTTCCGCACCTTGGCAGGAGGGAAGCTGTCCCTTCCACACAGGGATTTCCTTTCCTTTGGATACAAATACACAATAGTGGAATTGATGAATCCTACAGCAGTTCATTTAAAAAAATTTTAGGAACTTCTACACCGTTTTCCGTAATGACTATAATATCTGAATATAATTTACGAAGTAATGTCCATCTTGACTAGGGGTGCAAAATTGAAAAAATATTTTAGAATTGGTTTTCCGAAGGCAATCGTGCCCGCCAGGGGCCGTGGCAATGTCTGAGTCCCATTTGATGGCACATCAAACAGGAGGGCTTCCCCTGGCACATCACGGGTGAAGGCAGGGATGCTGCTTGACCCCGCAGTGCACAGGGCAGCCCACAAAACTGTCCCTCCATAGCAAGATGCCCAGCTCGAGACCCGAACACCACACTCTCTTGCTTCCTTCTGCCCTCTACTCTTCACCGAGCTAAACCTCAAACTTCCGGCCTTCTGTACAAATTGCCCCCTTCTCAGGAAGCCATCGCCCACGTCCCAGGCTTGACAAGATCCCAGCCAAGGGCTCCTCCAGCCCACTGCGTTGAAATCCCCCTGGACCACGGGATGGCAACCTTTTCGATTGGCAATGAGGATTCCCCGGCACCGCTAGACAGCCGATTCTGCCTGGCAGTTAGGGACAGGCATCTGTATTTTTCTCAATCACCCTCATCATCAGCCCCTACCACGGACACACCGTAGGTGGCCCAGTGACTAGGGCAGTGTCTGTGGTATGCCGGGCGCCATTAAGCTTCCTGCTGGGGAACCCAGGCACACACTCTGCTCCAGGACCCAAGCTTCCCTGTCATGCCCATTTCACAGAGAAGTAAACTGAGCTTCCAAGAGGCGATGGTGGGCAGAGCAAGAACAGGGGCCAGGTCCTAACAGGCGCCTGATTCCCGGGGGAGGCCGCGCGCCGGGCGGAGGGTGACGAACCGGGGAGCGCGCTCGGAGGTGGGGGGCCGCGGGGACTCGCCGCGGCCTTCAGATGCGGCCCCGCCCCCACGAGGGACGTGAAGACGCGGACCCCGCGCAGCGTGGGGACATGTGACCGACTGCAGAGGCCGCGCCGCCTCCCCCGCCCGAGGTGTGCGCGCTCCGCCGCAGGGCGCAGACCCCGGGCGCCGGGCTGGGTTTGGGGCGCAAGAGCAGAGGCGGAGCCAGGGCGGAGCCAGCGCGCCCCGTCCCCCAAGAATCGAAAGCGAAAGAGGGGCCGGGGAGGAAGGGCGGAGCCGCGCGAGGCGCCGCCCCCTGCCCTGCGCGGCGCTGGACCGACGGGCGCGCCCAGGTAGGGGGGCGGCCGAGCCGCGCAGTGCGGACCCTCGCGGGGACTTGCGCCGCCGCCGCCGCCACCATGTCTCAGGAAGGAGTGGAGGTAGGAGATGGCTTCGGCTGGGCGGGGGGCCGCGACGGACGCCGAGAAGGGGCCGGGATCGCCGAGGGGGCTTCGCAGTTCCCGGGGACTCCATCCCGCGCCCAGCCTTCCCCTGGGTTGACGTTCGCCCCCCGCGGACAGGAGAGTGACTCCCACATCCCCCTGAGCGGAACGCGGCCTCCCCGAGGGAAAGCGGGGGCTGCAGGGTCAGGGGTCAGAGGCCAGGGGTTGCCCGGCCATCCCCCGCCCCGTGCCCCAGGCTGGGACGCTCCCTCCAGTCCGCGCCCTCCCCCATGCCCCGTGAGGACTTTGGCTTTTTCCAGGAAATGCCAGAAAGGGATGGGGGGTGGGGGGGGCGGAGGCCAAAACCAAGGGTCAAGTTCGGGCCCGGAGGAAGGTACCTGGCGATGGGGGAGGGGCGGCCGCTGCCCTCCTTCCCCGACCGGAGGCCCCTGTCCCATCCCAGCTGGAGAAGAGCGTGCGGCGCCTCCGGGAGAAGTTTCATGGGAAGGTCTCCAACAAGAAGGCAGGGGCTCTTATGAGGAAATTCGGCAGCGACCACACCGGAGTGGGACGCTCCATCGTGTACGGTGAGCAGCGGGGGTCCTGCAGCTGGCGAAGGGGACCGCGCGTGGGAGCACCGAGGGGGCGTGGTCTAGGGGAGGTGTGCAGACCCTCTCCCGCAGAGGTCCCAGCCTTGCAAAGACCGCACAACCTGGAACTCCAGCAGACCCCTCAAGCGCCCTTCCCTCACTCTCTCATCAGGGGTAAAGCAGAGAGATGGCCAGGAACTGAGTCACGACCTGGATGCCCAGGTAACCAGCCCCCTCTCCCTGAAGGACGAGGTAACCCGAGGGAGAGCAGAGGGGACCCGACCCAGCCATAGGGACCCTCTCTGGAGCACGAGGGCCTGGCCACAGATGGTCTGCCACTCATCAACCAAACCTCTTGCACTTTTTCACCTCTCAATCTGTTTCTGGCCAGGGGCCTTGCAAACAGTAGGCGCACATGATGTGCTGATTGTATTAAATCCGGGGGAGAGGCATGAAACTAGGCGGTGCAACAAGCCAGGCTGGGAGAGGCTTGGAGGTCAGGGCAGGCTTCCTGGGGGAGATGATGCCAAGACTTCAGCCTTGGGGAGGAGTGAGCTCTGAAAAGGGAAGGGGAGGGACGAGGACAAGGGCCTTCCAGGAAGAGGGAAGTCAGAGAGGGAACTGTCACAGAAGAAGGTTAGGATGAGCAGGAGCCAGGGAGGAGAGGGACAGGGAACCCCTGTGTGGAATGAATGAATGGCTTTGATGCACAAGTGCAAGATGGTCACCTGCCTCTTGGAACAGCTTTGGTGGCAGATAGCCTGAATGTCACCTGATGGAAAGGCCCATCAGAGAGTATTAAAGAGTATAACAAAGAATTATACATAAGAGAACATGGGGAAAAAATAATAGCAAAGGGTACATCGAGCACTTCTCTCATGGTAGGACTCCAGGAATTGCCTTTTTTGTGGCCACAGTGACCCCATGAGACAGGTCCTAATATGTATCATCCCCATTTTACAGACAAGGAAACTGAGGCCCAGCTTGATGCCATCACTGGCCAGGTTCATGAAGCAAGCAGGTGGCAGCTGGGGTTTGAACCCTGGCCACCTGGAATCAGAGCCTGGCTCTGAGATGCCTCTCAGTAATGACCCAAGGGGCAAGTGGCGCACCCTACTTTCCACAGCTGGAAGTGATAGAGCCAGGATTCCAAAGTGCCTCTGTCTGAATCCAGGTCCCAAGCACTTAGCCTAAAGCAGTGTGGCGTTGAAGAGGTAGTGTGTCAGTGTGGACAGCGTGTAGTGTCTGCAGGCAGGCAGGGAGTATGGGGTCCAGGTGTACCAGCCATGCTCACTCAGGGTACTCTTGGGCTCTGCCTCACTTTCCCTACCTGAGCAATGGGAATACCAGGTCTGCCCTCCTCCCAGGGCTGTTATTTGCATACCGTGAAGCCACACTGCTGTTTCTCAATAAGTGGACACTGCTCTGTCAGCTCCTGGTGATTTAGGGGCACTGTATTCTCCAATGGAGCCAGGGCCCTCTCCCCATCCAGAAGCCACCATGCAGGGACCCCTCCCCCAGCAAACAAAAGTACAGAGAGGCCTGAGAGCCTCCCCAGTTTCTGCCCCCTGTCTCCATCTAGGACCCACCAGAGGACATGAAGCAGGATCAGGACATCCAGGTGCGTTGGTGGCTGGGGCAAGGCCAGGGTATGGGATGAGGGAGGAGAAGCAGGGAGGATGTCAGTCCGTCAGTCCGTCCGTCCGTCCATCCATCCATCCATCCATCCACGGCAGACAGCACAGGGGCAGGAAGAGGACACATTTGTAGGGAGAAGAGGGCTGACATGTATGCTGGTGGAGGAACGTGACCCCCTTCTCGTGCCCACCCACCCCACTCCACAGGCAGTGGCCACCTCCCTCCTGCCGCTGACGGAAGCCAACCTACGCATGTTCCAGCGTGCCCAGGATGACCTTATACCTGCCGTGGACCGTCAGTTTGCCTGTTCCTCCTGTGACCACGTTTGGTGGCGCCGTGTGCCCCAGCGAAAAGAGGTGATATCCCCAAGCTTGACCTTGATTCTGCCCCAGACCTCACTCCTGACCCCCATCCTCAGCAGCCACTCCTGACCATGGGACATCAGCCTCTGAGAACCCAGTGACTGACTTCCAACCCTGGGGCCCAACTGTGATCTCTGATCTCAGTGAATGCAGAGGTGGACTCCTGACCTTGAACTGAGAAGCCAGACCCCTTGCTCAAGAGCCTGACCCTATGCAGTTTGAAAGTCACCACAGAAATCAAAATGAGCCCCACACCACACCCCAAGTCTGGCTTCTGAACCCCATGACCAGTAGTGTGCTTCTGGTAGAGGCTGGACTCGTCCTCGGCAGGAGTGGGGAGCCCCGACCCATAGTGTGGGCCAACTGGGGTGGTGCAAATGCTGCCACTGCCCCACCTGCTGTTGCCACAGCAGCTCGAGCACCAGCCACTGCGGAACGCTGCTGGCACTGGCCCCAACCCGGGCACCTCTGACCACCCAGTGCCCTCTCCACACCTCCAGGTATCTCGGTGCCGGAAGTGCCGGAAGCGCTACGACCCGGTGCCAGCCGACAAGATGTGGGGCCTGGCCGAGTTCCACTGCCCGAAGTGTCGGCATAACTTCCGGTGAGGGCACTGACCCCTGCCCACCCTCACGCCTGCCCCTTCCCGGTCCTGTCCCGCCCTGTCCCAGCCCCAACCCTGGCCCAGCCTCGTCCTTGGACCTCACAGCCCTGCCCGCCCCCAGGGGCTGGGCACAGATGGGGTCCCCGTCCCCCTGCTATGGGTGTGGCTTCCCGGTGTATCCAACACGGATCCTCCCCCCGCGCTGGGACCGGGACATGGACCGCCGCAGCACACACACCCACTCCTGCTCGGCCGCCGACTGCTACAACCGGCGAGGTGAGCCCCAGCCCTGCCTGCTCAGGCAGTGTGTCCCTGTCCACCATGTGGCCAGACTCTGGTCCTCACGGCCACCTCATCGCTCCCATGGCAGCATCCTGCCTTCCACATGTCTTCCCGGCCCCGAGTTGTGCCCGGGAGGCTTTGAGATCTCGTTCACCCCAGGGCCACATCCCATGGTCCCTGTGGCCTGGCTCCTGTCGTATCCCCTGCTGTCCCCACTGACCCCGTCCTGGCTCTCCTGGAGTTTCCACAGGCTGGATCTCTGCCGCTCTGTCCCCAGTCTGTGGACTTAGTCCCTCTCTGGCCTCCACAGAGGCTTCCAAGGCCTCTGCTCCCTCATCCCCAGAGTCTGGTGGGACCCTGAGCCCCATGACCTCAGCACCTCTCCCTCCCCAGAGCCCCATGTGCCTGGGACATCCTGCGCACACCCCAAGAGCCGCAAACAGAACCATCTGCCCAAAGTCCTGCACCCCAGCAACCCCCACATCAGCAGTGGCTCCACGGTAGCCACCTGCCTGAGCCAGGGCGGCCTCCTGGAAAGCCTGGACAACCTGATCTTGGAGGACCTGAAGGAGGAAGAGGAGGAGGAGGAGGAGGAGGAGGAAGAGGAGGAGGGCAGGCCCAGGGAGTGACCCTGCCCGCTGCAGATTCAAACCAGACGTGGTGTGTGGCTACTTTGTGTTGTTATAAAATATGAGCTAAACTGAGATACAAGTGCCCTTGGGGAGCCGTTGGCCTGCGATATTGGTGGGGGGGACTCCCGGGTCCTGTTCTGGGGGCTCTGGGGAGCAAATCTACGATGGCAAAGTCTGGGACAGGTTCAGCTCTGAGCCACAAGGTGTAGCCAGGACAGTTAGGCTTCTGCCAAGAGACACCCCCTGGGATGCAGCAGACAGGGTCAGATGGTCACAGCCTCGCAGGCCGGATGAGCATAGCAGCCTTCTTGAGGGAGTACGCCCCACCACGGAACTCGGCCCAGTAGACGCCGTCCTGGTAGCGGCTCCGGTAGTGGCCGCCACGGTGCCACACACCGTTGAGGTTGGAGTGAGCACAGGCATGGTACCACCAGCCCCCACGCTGGTACAGGGCTCAGTTACCTGAGGGGAAAAGAGTGGGTGTCCTCACCAAGCTAATTAAACAAGCCTCTACCAGCACATCCTGTGCAAGGCTTCTGCTAAGCACCCCTGGTCCTTCCCAGTCTTACTGAATATAAGCCCTGATCCTCCGTCTCCTCTCCGAAATAAAAACCCTGGCCTGCCTCCCGCTTTGTTTCTCAGAGTAACAGTCTTAATTCCTTCCTTATCTCCTTACCAAAGTACAAGTCACACCTTTCCCAGTTTTTCTGCAAAGCAGGAATCTTTATCGCTCCTTTATCAGGAAAAAGATCTCTATTTCCTTTCTAAAATGAGCGATGGGGCAGGGGTGCAGCTCAGTGGTAAAGAGCTTTCTTAGCATGTGTGAGATCCAGGATGTGATCCCCAGCACACACACGAGCCCCCCAAAAAAGCAAGAGTGAGAAAGAATGCCCTGGCTCTCATCCTCTGCCCTCCACCAGTACAGAACAGAATTCCTAATTCTTGCCTCCTTAGATAAGGAATCTAGGCTCCCCATCCCCTCATCAGAATAAAAGCCCTAGCCCTTGTTCTCTTGCTTTTCTATTCTGATACTTCTCAGAGTGGAATCTTGCCCCACTGCATTTCAGTCCCTACCCAAGACAGAAGTCCTACCTGCCCTACCCTCCCACCAGAATAAAAACTCCTACCAGAATAGGAGTCTCGGTCTCTATCCACGGTGCTGAAGGGTTTGTCATTGTGCCAGGAAAGAGAATCTCCAGCATCACCATGGTATTGGCCAAGGCGCAGGCGATAGTGGTCGCTCTCAGGTTCCAGGGAGAAGCTATCATAGTGGGCACGTGCCCCGCGGCCCCCCCAGTCCTCCAGGAGCACCAGCAGCTCATGGTCCCCTCGGCTGGTCAGCTGATGCACGGGTTCAAGGCCCAGCCAGTATTCCCCATCAGGCCGCCCAAAGCCCACCTGCAAGGCAGGAGAGTCGCGAGGTCAGGAACAGGCCCCTGCCGACCTCGCTTATCCGACCCTGCGCCCTTGCCACGCCCACCTTGTAGTGCTGCCAGGTGGTGAAGAAGTTGACAGTGCCGTCCTGGCGCCTCTGGATCACCGTCCACCCTCCGCCCTCCAGCTGTTGATCGCACCACGCTGACACCACGAGCCGGCCGAGTTGCAGCTGGTAGACGCCACTCTGCCCGTGACCTGCCCGCTGGGCCTCTGCACAGTCCTGCCATGGGCCTGTAGGCACAGGGATGGGCACAGCCTGGGTCAACCAACCCCTTAGGAGAGTAAGAGTCTTCTTTCTCTCTGGTCCTCTCACAAAATAGACTGCTGCCCCTCCCCTTCCCTCATCCAAATAAGAGAACCAATAGCCATTTCCTTACCTCTCCCAAGTCCCTCTTCTCTCACAAGAACAAATGTGGAGCAGGGGCTCTTAAGTTTAAACTATGGTTCTGTGATCTCCTCACCAGAATATACGTCCTGAACCTAGTACTCTGAATCAACTCCACTCACCACAGTAGCAGTCCTAAATGAGCTGTCCCCTCATCAAAACAAGAGTCCTCTCAAATTTTCTTGCCTATTTTCACACCATAGTAAGAAATTTTATATTTATATAAGAATAAGAGTCAAACCTCCCTGTTTCCTTATAAAATAGAAGCATCTTTTTCCTCCAGTCCTCTCACCATGGGAGGAATCTTTCATTAAAATCTTGACTTCTATTTCCTTCTACCCACACTGCATGGAGATCCCCAGGCAAACACCACCTCCTCTTACCCGCTGACTTGGTGGGAATGGCAGGGGACCCTGCAGGCATGGGAGAGATCAAGGGGCCCTGCTGTCTCCTGATCTGGTCTCTCTGGGGCTCTGGGGCTGGGTCCAGCCTCCTGCTAGTGTTACTGGTGCCACCCACCAGACTCATGGGAACCACAGGCACCAGGGGCGGCGGCAGGACCTGGGGTGATGGAGAAAGTCAAATGCAAGTGCATTAACCCTCGGCTTAGGAGGCATGGTCTCCTCAGGGGACAGAGACGGTGTACAACTCTCCCAGTGCACGACAAACAGAAACACGGTGGAGGGCATGTCTCAGTCCTAGGACTAATCCTCCCAAACCTTTACTCTTGGTTGTCAAGCACAGATAGAGCTGGGCTAAAATTCTCTCTCTGGTATTGAGAGCTTAACTTATCTGCACCTCAGTCTCCTCTGTAAAGCTGGAATAAGAGGAGCACATCCCACTTGAACTATTTAACAAATCCTCCCATCAACCCTGAAAGGTAGGGGCTATCACAGAGAAAGATATTTTATCCAAAACCCAGGGCCAGATATGTTCCAGAATTCAGAATGGCATGGCAAGATTCAGAAAGACAGGATTGCACCGTCATTGGTCTTTTTACATGGTAATAATATGCTTGAGTGGAGGACCTTATGAATATTCACGTTAAATGGATAAGTGAAGACTATAAATAAACCCTAATTATATTTTGACCCAAATAAGTAATGAAAGCGGGAGGAATCTCGTTTCCGGTTTTTTTTTTCGGATTTCGGAAAGGTGGATAACAGATCATGGGGTTGCAGAGGCCCATTTTACAGACGACGTGCACAGCTAATAGCTGATACTGAGAAAGACTTTGTGGTTACCTGCTGCTGCCCGCCCGCGCCCCCCGGGCACAGGCGCTCCAGGCGGGCGATGAGGTCGCTCTGTTGGCTGACCAGTTGCGCCAGCTCTCGGAACTTGGCGTCCAGCTGGTGGAAGCGGGCAGCGGCCTGCTGAGCCTCGGCGGAGGCATTGAGCACGCGCTCCCCGAGCAGCGCCAGCGCGGCGGCAGGCTCCGCCCCCGGGCTCGGGCCCGCCCCCGGCCCCGCCTCATGCTGCAGCTGCGCGCGCAGCTGGCCCAGGCGCGCGCTCAGACCGCTGCTCTCCTTGCGCAGCGCGCGCACCTCGCCGGCCACGGCGCCGTCGGCGGCAGCCAGCCGCTGTAGCTCACGCAGCAGCTCCTCGTGGCGACCCACGCGCATGCGCAGCGCCGCCACCTCGCTGGCGTTCACGGCCTCGGAAGTGGGTCGTGCAGCAGCCGCTCCGCTCCAGCACACGGCGCCGGTGAACTTCTGCTGGGGCAGCACGAAGGTGTAGGTGCAGCGCGGGGCGCTCGCCCGCGCCCACGATGCGCCCAGCAGGAGCAGCAGCGGCAGCGCGCGCAGCCGGGGCATCCACATGACGTTCCTGCAAGCAGAGGAGGAACAGGGAGGCGGTTGCACCCGCGAGCCCACATCCGGCCCCCCATTCTCAGGCCGGGCCAGACGCAAGCGGGAATGCGTGTGTCTACTCCTGCTGGGCGCCCTGTCCAGGGCTCCCGGCTCCATCTCATTCTGGAGACGCCCCAGTGGGATCCCGCTCCCGACTCCCTCCTGAGTTCCACGCGCCCTACGCTTCTGATGCCTCCTGCATTCATTCATCAAGCGTTTAGTGAGCGCCGACGGTGCTGTGCGAAAACACAAAAATCCCCGCCCTCTTGGACAGGAAACAAATATAGGATTCACAGAGTATATTAGTCGGTGCTAAGTGCTAAAAATAACAGTAAAGCGGAGAGGGAAGGATGTGAAGAATCCATGCAGGGGCAGCCTGGGCTTCCAGGAGGAGGTGACAGCAGGAAGTCGTGGGAATGTCTGGAGAGAAGCGAACCAGGCAAGGGTAACGCAAGTGCAAAGGCCCCAGACGCCCACAGCTGATGTATTAAAGAAAATGTAAGGAGGCTGGAGCAGAAGCAGAGGGAGCGCTTGCCTAGCGTGTGCAAGGCCCCGGGCTCCATCTCAGCACCTCAGGAGAAAAAAAGCGGAGGGAGAGTGGGTGGGGAGATGGGTGAGGGGCAAGTCTCCCTAACAAAGTCCTCCCTCTGTAAGGGAAGCACGCTGGGACCACGACCCAGAGTGCTTACATCTTCCCTTCATAACAGATCCAGCTCCCCTGGGCCAGGCCTGTCAGCAACTCTGTTTAGATCCTGAATTCCTCCACGACCTGCTTCCACCCCACATTCCCAGCTCAAGACACCATCTGGATTTCCTTACAGCGGCTGCCCCCCTGGGTTCCAATACTTGGCCCCCAGCCTCTGCTCTAATGGCCCCACAGCAGCCAGAGGACACTCATGAACTCACAAGTCTGTTCCAGTCCTTCCTCCACACAACCTTCAGTGGTCCCCACCTCACTTGGAGGGAAAGCCCTAGTGACCTATAAGGCCCTGCACTATCTGCCTTGTCCCCTCCCTGCCCTCAGCTCCTCCCAAGCACCCAGGAACAGCACTTGGCCAGATCCAGCCTCAGGGCCTTGGCATTTGCAGTTGGCTCCCGGGCAACATTCTTTAGATTTTAACGCAGCCCCCTCCCTGTCCTGGTTCAGGGGTCTCAGATGCACCCCTGGATCACTACATCTGAGCTGGACCCTTCCTGTCACTGTCTTTTTCATTTTCATATGGGCCACTCTGAAAGTGCACACCCCACTGAATTCCCCTGAGGCTGAGGCTGCTGTATCCCATGCCTAAAACTAGGCTTAGCACTCCCGCCCAGCCCACAGGCCCCCAGGCTGCTGTGCCCCCAGGTGTTCCAAGTGCTGGGCAGTGAGCTCATACAGGGTCTTTTCTGGAGGGTGGATACCTGTGGCCACCACCCTGACCCTGCAAGAACCAAGCCCATGCCCCCCTCACCTTCATTCCTGGACACACCAGGATTCACACCTTTTCAGTCTCAGAAGGGGATATGCATGCCTGTGTGTACTTACTGACCCTTGGAAGGTGTACACATATCAACCCCATCTGCTGAAGTGCCTGTTTGTGTGGCAGGAGCTGTTCCAGGCCACAGGGACACAGTCTTAACCAAAACCACACAAAATCCCTGCCCTCCTGCATCAGATATTCTACTTGGGGAAAACTATGTAACACTCAGCAGGGAAGTAGGAGCAAGGGAGCTTAGGAGAAAAATCATATCGAAAGAGAGAGGGAAGCTGGACCTGGGAGAAGGAACTTAAAGAGAGGGATCAGGAAAAGTCTCACCAAAAAGGTAACACTTGAGTAAAGGCTTGAAGGAAGCGAGAAAATGGGAACAGCATTAAAAGCAGAGGAGAGAGCAAGTGCAAAGGCCCTGAGGTTGGACCTTGCTTTGAATATGCCCAAGGAACAGCAGGGGAGGCCTGTGAGTGTGGAACAAGGTGGGTGAGGGGGAGAGCAGGAGATGAAGGCAGAGAGGTAGCAGAACAAAGGGTGAGGAGTATCTGGGGCCTTGAGGAGGAGTCAGGGTTTTACTCTGAGTCAGTGGGAGCCCTGAAGGGTTTGAGTTGGGGAAGGGCGCATTTGCTGTTGTACTCACACATCTAGAAAGAGCTGCCAGGGGTCGGGGAGGATCTTCTTGCCCTGCCCTTTCCAACACCCAGGCTCCCTCAACAGGAACAGACCAAATCCCCCAGAGCTGGCATGTGTGTAACCCCAGTGCCTTTCATGTTGTCAGCCTGCGATGAGCAGGAGGCCTGGGCCTCCTCCACCCTGCCATGCTGAGGCCAGGGCCTCCTGACAAACAGAATCAGCATCCACCTGCACTCCCACCTCTCACCTCTCAGAGCAAAGACCCTGAATCCAGCGAAGCTCACAGCAGGATAAGAAGTCAGAGGAAAAGCTGAGGGTCCAGTAGGGCCTCTAAGCTGGGGAAGGGCAGAGGCTGGTGAGAAAGAACAGAGAAGGCTTGGTAACCACCCCGGCCCCCAGGATCTGGGAGAGGAACAACTGTAAATATTTAGCATTTCCCACGTGAGAACTGAGGCAGAACTGCCAGACCACCAGAGCCTGATAACACAGGTCAGTGCCCTGGACGTCCTTTCTCCTCCTCCCAGTGGAGCGCAGAGCGTGGGAGGCTGCAGGCCCTGGTAGGACCTGCAGGATCCCAGCCCCAAACACACACTCCACATAGAAGGATAATGACGGAAAACATCAGTGGGCACCTACTGTGTGCCAGGCCCACCTCAAACTCTACACCTTTTATTTCATTTAATCCTTGCAACCCACATCAGGTTCTCTGTGTAGCCTCATTTTACAAAAGAGAAAAGATTCAGAGAGGGCGAGCCACTTGGCTGTGATCACACAGCCAGAAAGAGATCACAATAGATTCAACCCAGGTAGCTTGGCGCCTGAATTCAAACATAACACAACAGTCACACACATGCATGTGCATAACAAAACAAAGACACACACACTCATGCCATTACCCAACAAAACTGATAAAGTACTGCACAAAGCAGCAAAGATAGATGAAATTCATGTACGTATGTACTAGTTTATCTGGCACACATGCACACACAAAGACAACTGAAGGGCTACACTGCTCAGTGGTAGAGTGCTTGCCTAGTATGCATGAGGCCCTGGGTTTCATCCTCAACACCATTAAAAAAAAAAAAAAAAAAAAAAAAAAAAAAAAAAAAGAACAAAAGACACAAGAAATACAACAAAGATATAGGCAACAATTGTATATTCAAAATATGGCCACACATACAGGTTGTGCATCCAGATCTGCGTGTCAGACATGTACACACCAGGCACACATGGCCACACACAGGCAGCACAGAGACACAACGCCAGCACACAGCAAAACCCTGATGCCCATCTGCCACACTGTGAATGTGTCCACTTGTCACTCACACACTGGGTCCCTTTTTCACAAAAGTCAAATCACCCCGGGGACAGAACAGGAGTAAATAACCAGGCAGTCATTTCTCAGAGGTAGAAAGAGGTTCACCCAGAGCCCCCCAGAAGCTGACCCAGGGCCTCTGACCTGTACGAAGGCCCCTCCGACCAGCAGCGCAGCACTGGAGGAGCAGCCTCCTTCCCTACTCACAGCCGTCCTGAACTCCCAGAGTAACCCGAGTGGACTCTCAGGGCTGAAAGAGGAAATGGTCGTCCCAGATCTGGGAGAGGCTGCCAGGCTGGGCTCTGGGCCGGGGCTCGGCCCCCAACCCGCAGCCCCCACCAGCTTCCCCATTGGCAGCAGAGAGAAGAAACCTCCTAAGTCATGGACAGGGGCTGAGGGAGGGAGAGAGTGAGAGAGACAGAATGGGGAGACCTGGGGAGATGGAGAGAGACTCAGGAAATGGGATGTAGAGGAGAAGGATGGAAACTTACAGATGGTGAAAGACAATTGATGTTGGAAGACAGGGAGCCAGGGTAAAGGATGGGAGGGGACCGGAGCTGGGGACTGAGCAAGGACCTGGGGCGGGGGAGGGGCAGAGATGGTCAGGCCCCGGACGGGTGGCCCCCCCTCCAACGCGAGGTTTTGGGGGAAAGCCAGGAGGCTGAGGCCAAGCCCGGGACTCTGAGTGGAAAGAGGGAGGGGGTGAATTATTCACGAAGCGCCCGCCTTGCCCAGAGTTTCCAGAGGTTGAGGTGGAGTTTCCATCTCAGCCCATCGGCAGACCGGACCAGAATGAATAACTGCCACGGCCCGACTCCCTTCTCTGGCTGCTCCCCAAGTGCCTGGTGCCACGGTGTCAAGCACTGTGTGCACATTCCATCTCCTGGTTCGCAGGCCTGTGGGGAGATCATCATCCTCGCTTTGGGCTACCTTAGGGCCCTCGAGGTGGGAAAGTAACAGCACACTGCTGGCCGAATTGGGCGAGGCGGGATTCGAACCCGTGGACAGGCTTCTCCGCCGCCCGGAGCTGCTCAACCCCGCCCCGGTTTCCGTAGAAACAGGCACCGGTGTCGCCTAGCAACCCCTTCGATGATTTCACTCGCTCTCCTCCAGGCCACCTAGTGCGCAGGCCCGCGCGATGACGTCACCAGCTCCGGCGCCGGAAGTGAGCCGCGCGGCGCCGGAAGTGGCCGGCAGGGGCGGCCTCGTGGAGCGGACGGCAGCATGGGGCAGTCGGGGAGGGTATGGCTCGGCGGCCAGGGGGGCGGACAGTGCCGGCGGGGCCCCGGCCGAGGCCGCGGTGCTCACCGCTCACCTGTCGCCCCCTCAGTCCCGGCACCAGAAGCGCGCGCGCGCCCAGGCGCGGCTCCGCAACCTCGAGGCTTACGCCGCACAACCGCATTCGTTCGTGTTCACGCGCGGCAGCGCGGGTCGCAGCGTCCGGCAGCTCAGCTTGGACATGCGTCGGGTCATGGAGCCGCTCACCGCCACCCGCCTGCAGGTCTGCACCAGCCAGCCCGCCTCTACCCACCCTGGGCTGTCATCGCGGCTGTGGGACTGGTTTCCTGTACGAAACCTCGGAAGGCCGCAGTCTCCCAACTGGAGAAAGACCTTTGTGGGGACAGACTATCTCTGCATCTACCTTGGGGCTTAGTTGGGCAGTGGGGACAGCAAAGGTTGACTTTTCTGAAAGTCCTGGAGCAGGGCTTCACGGAGTCTCTGCTCATCTGTTAAGTGGGAAGCTGCATAAGAAGCAAAGGGCAGAGGGGACACTTGACCTCAACTGATTGTTTCTAGTGACCAGGATCCTTCTACTCCCCCAGCTTGTGGAAAGGGTCAGAAGCAAAGAGCAACGTAGCAGGACCCTCAGCTAAAATGTACTGCTTTAGCTCAATGAGGAATACCTGTATTCGTCTTTTTTCCTTTTTGTTTTTTCTAGATCCGTAAAAAGAACTCGCTGAAGGACTGTGTGGCAGTGGCTGGGCCCCTTGGGGTCACACATTTCTTGATCCTGAGCAAAACAGAAACCAGTATCTACTTTGTGAGTGGACCCCTACACCTCTCATCTCCCCCGAGCCCTCTCCTCCCCCATCTCACATGATGAAACCCTGTGCCTCTGACCTACCATGATTCTGGCTTCAAAGTAAACGCTCTGAAGAGATGAGGCAGAGGTTCCCACTTGCCCTGCCCTGAATACCTGGACCTTCACTGATCCTCTCTTCTCCTGCAGAAACTGATGCGCCTCCCAGGAGGCCCCACTTTGACCTTCCAGATCAACAAGGTGAGGGCTGGAGGTGGTACAGGGGCCATGTTAGGTAGGAGCTGGGCTTGGGGATGGCCCCTGCCACATGTGAATGATAATCACCCACTTCTGTCCTGCCTTGCAGTATACACTGGTGCGTGATGTGGTCTCCTCGCTGCGCCGGCACCGCATGCATGAGCAGCAGTTTGCCCACCCACCTCTCCTGGTGCTCAACAACTTTGGCCCTCATGGCATGCATGTGAAGCTTATGGCCACCATGTTCCAGAATCTGTTCCCTTCCATCAACGTGCATAAGGTGGGCCACACCTCTTGTGATGGTGGGTGTAGGTGGGTGGGCCATGCAGCAGGTATCAAGGGCCCTTTATTATGACCCCATTTGACAGAGAGAGAGGATACTGGTTTATAGAGATGAAGTCATTAGTCAGAGGTTAGAATCAAGAGTTCATGCCAGGTGTAGTGTTGCATTCCTATAATCCCAGCAGCTTGGGAGGCTGAGACAGGAGGATCATGAGTTCAAAGCCAGCCTCAGCAGCGGTGAGGCACTAAGCAACTCAGTGAGACCCTGTCTTTAAATAAAATACAAAATAGGCTGGGGATGTGGCTCAATGGTCAAGTGCCCCCGAGTTCAATCCCTGGTAAATGAAAAAAGAGTTTGGGACTACTTGGGTACAGTGGCATATGCCTGCAATCCCAGCAGCTCAGGAGATTGAGGCTGGATGCAAATTCAAAGCCAGCCTCAGCAATTTAGTGAGGCCCTGAGCAACTTAGTGAAACCCTGTCTAAAAAGTGGCTGGGGATATAGTTCAGTTGGTAGAGTGCTTGCCTCAAATGCACAAGGCCCTGGGTTCAATTCCCAGCACCACAGAAAAAAAGAATAATAATAAAAAGGTGGGGGTGGGGGGCGGGTGTTGTAGCTCAATGGTAGAGTGCTTGCTTAGCACATGTGAGGCACTGGATTTGATCCTCAGCACCACATGAAAAACTAAATAAATGAATAAATAAATAAAGGTACTGTGTCCTTCAACTAAAAAGTAAAAATTAAAGAAAGTGGGGGGCTGCGGGGGTGAAATAGTACAGGCTAGAGTTTTTGTTTTGTTTTGTTGAGCGGCGGTTACTGATCCTCCTGCCTCAACCTTCCAAGCCACTGGGATTACAGGCGTGTGCCACCATGCCCCAGCTACGACTGGAGTTTTGTTTGGGGCTTGTCATCCCTACTACCACCACCACCAGTGCTGGGGATTGAACCCAGGCCCTTGGACATGCTAGGCAAGGGGACTGTGGGTATCTTAAAATTTTGAGGCAGTGCCTTGCTGACTTTGAACTTGGAATCCTCCTGCCTCAGCCTTCTGAGCTGCTAGGATTACAGGTCACTGTGCCTATCAGGACTGCAGTTTTAAATCTGCCTGGCTTCAGAGCCCCAGCTCCTAGTCACTGCTAGCAGCAGTTCTCCCACTCATTGGGGAGTCTGATGTGGGTACCTTCTGTGGGCCCCAGAACCAGGATTTCTAATCATCACCCTGTGCAGTCCATGGGCACCACTTGCAGCCCCACCAGCTTGTGTGGCATTACCAGTGCTCCCCACCCCAGCTTGGGATTCCTGGAAAATGGGCAGTGATGTGGGGCCTGCCTGGCTGGGGTCACGTAGCTTTAGCCTGCAGGCTGTGGGCAGCTCACTACGTCCTCTGTTCTCAGGTGAACCTGAACACCATCAAGCGCTGCCTTCTCATCAACTACAACGCCGACTCCCAGGAGCTGGATTTCCGCCATTAGTGAGTTCTCTGGGTATGAGGGGTGCAGGGTCAGGCCTCCTCGTGTGACTGATGACAGCACAGCTGCTGAGACTCTGTGATTGCTCAGTCTCAAAGTAAACGCTCTGACACACTGCACAGAGGCAAGGGGCTCAGAGTTGGGCTCCGATGCTATGACCCCAACACCACTTCCGCCCCACCCCGCCTCTGCCGTGCAGTAGCATCAAAGTGGTTCCTGTGGGCGCAAGTCGAGGGATGAAGAAGCTCCTGCAGGAGAAGTTCCCCAACATGAGCCGCCTGCAGGATATCAGCGAGTTGCTGGCCACGTGAGGAGGGCCCAGGGTGGGAGGTCAGTGTAATCCAAGGGACCCTAGAGCTGTCCCTGGAGTCTGGGGTCACCTGCTAAGTCCCATGTGTCTCCACACAGCGGTGCAGGGCTTTCAGAAAGCGAGGCGGAGCCTGATGGCGAACACAACATTACTGAGCTGCCCCAGGCCATTGCAGGACGTGGCAACATGCGGGCCCAGCAGAGCGCTGTGCGGCTCACTGAGGTGATGCTTGATGGCATGGGTGACCTTCTCTGGAAGCCCACAGCCCCGAAGAAGAACTGACTCTTTCCCCGCCACCCACTCCCAGATCGGTCCCCGGATGACACTGCAGCTCATTAAGATCCAAGAGGGCGTTGGGGAGGGCAACGTGCTGTTCCACAGTTTCGGTGAGGCTGGGGACGACCAGGCTCGGGTTCAGGGGTGTGAGGCCAGCCCGGGTGGGTTTTGGTGCTAGGGCACAGAGGACCTTGGTCAACCGTGTCCTTCTGTTTCAGTGCACAAGACGGAGGAGGAGCTGCAGGCCATCCTGGCAGCCAAGGAGGAAAAGCTGCGGCTCAAGGCCCAGAGGCAGGATCAGCAGGCCCAGAATGTCCAGCGCAAGCAGGAGCAGCGAGCGGCCCACAAGTCTGTGGTGGGCACACGGCAGGTGGGATGGGGGTCCAACAGCCCACCAGCTGGCTGACACCCTCTCCTGCAGGAAGAAGAGTCTGGCGGGCATGAAGAGAGCACGGGCTGAGGGTGACAGTGATGCTGAGGACCCAGGGGCGCCCCCAGAGGCAGAGGGGGCTGGCCAGCAGGAGGAGGAAGAGGATGAAGCTGAGTATTTCCGCCAGGCAGTGGGCGAGGAGCCTGATGAGGGTGTGTGACAGGGTCCTGCAGCTGGGCGCCTAGGGAATGTCCTTAGTCCTTGGGGGCCCTGACAACTGTCTCCCCACAGACATGTTTCCCAGGGTGACCAAGCCGAGACTGCACACTGGGCCTCCAGGCAAGAAGCAGCGGGTGAAGGAGCGGAGGCCTGACCGAGGCAGGGGTCAAGATGGTGGTCGGAGGCCTCTGAAGCCCAAGGGCAGACCCCGAGGAGTCCAGGTCAAGCAGGGGTACAGAGGGGCTGCCCGAGACCAAAGCCGGAGGAAGCCACAGAAGGGAGGGACTTGAGTCCAAGCCCAACAGTGGATGGAATGCCCCAGATTGGGGCCCGAGGGATCTGCCCTGGGGCTCCCAGGCGCAGCCCTTGGTTTCCTTTCATAAAGGAGCTGAAGCCCCCAACCCAGTCCTTGCACATCAATAAATGACTGAACTTGACATGTGTCTGTCTGCTTTCTGGATGGAATGGAGGCACCTGGTTTCTGCCCCAGGTCCTGGCATGTTTCCCCCACCGGGGGCAGTGAGGGGACAGGCAAGTTGAGGGTGGTCTTCTGTTCCATGAGGCACTGGCCTCCCGTCCCCCAGGTCCCTCTGAGCATGTGGCTGCCTTCTGCAGTGGTGCAATGAGGAAGGAAACTGGGTGTCTGACCAGCTCTGCAGGGTGAGGTTGGAGCTACCAGCAAGGGAGGGGCCGCAGGCCACGCTGCTGGTAACTTGGGGTGGGGCCTCAGCAGGCCCCAGCGTGGGTGGCCCAGCTCTCTGATCGGGCCATGGCGGCCGCCATCTCAGGTAAGGAGTGAGTGCTGGGCCAATTAAGGGTTAAATGGGAACATGGCAGGAGCCAGGCTGTTCAACCCAGGTGGTGGCCAGTTCCCTGCAGGAGGAGGAGTGGTAGTTAAGGAGACCAGAGCCTGCTGAGGGGTGGCCTGGGATGGACTGGGGAATGTGCATCCCCAAAGAGCTAATGGCCAGCCTGCCAGAACAGGCCAGTTTTTCAGACTGAAAGTTAAGGCTGAGGGAGGTATACCAGGGGATCAGAACCAGCTCCAGGGCTCCATGCTGCTGTGTTCCAGACACTTGTGGGTACTGGGGTCGGCGTGGGGTGCTCCCTCTTCTGGAGGGGATGTTCTCATGGAAATGTTCATTACAATGGTCAGATGGAGATACCTGGCCATGGAAGAACATCAACAGGAAAAAGGGGGCCAGAGGTTACTGTGAGGGAGATGGGTCTCTCCTAGACCAGATCAGGTTCCAGGGAGGATGCCTTGTATGCCTGGCTGGTGACTTTGTAACTGGGAAGGGAGAAGGGCCAGTGCAAAGGCTCAGAGGCTGGAGAGTCCTAGGGATCAGCCAGGAAGCTGGGAGGGGTTGCTGTAGGCCACCAAGAACACAGTGGGGAAGGAGAGTGGAAGAGATGGTTCCTGCAGGGCCTTGTGGGATGGGACTGTGTGTGTGTGTGCGCGGCCCTTGCACACGCCAAGCGCATGCTCTTCTGAGAGAGGAGCCCCTGTGGAACTTTTTTTTTTTTCTTTTTTTGCAGTGCTGGGGATTGAACCCAGGGCCTGTTGCTTGCGAGGCAGGCACTCTCCCTACTGCGCTATATCCCCCCCCCCCCGGGCTGACTTTTCTGAAGCAGGAGCCAGAGGGCTGCGCCAGGGTGAGCTCAGGTACTCACAGGCGCCCTCTGGTGGTTGTGGGGAGGAGGTCCAGCGTTGTAGGGGCAGGGCTGGCCCTGGAAAGGGGCTCAGAGGGACGATTCTGAAGTGGAGCTGCAGGGACTTTCTGATAGACTCGGCTTCAAGGAGGAGCAGCGTAGTTTGGGGACTCCCTAAGGTTCATGCTCCTCTGCCCTGGGTCCCACAGTTCAGGGTGGTCACTGTGGACAACATGCAGACCTTGAGAACAGTGGCCCTCTGGGCAGTGCTCCAGCTGGTCCTTCGGGACACAGTAAACTTACCAGCTACATGATAGAATCTCTTGACTCTGGGCCAGATTCCATTGCAAAAAGGAGCCGAGGCTGGTGCCCCTTGCAGGAAATGAGGACTTGGGGAAACTGCAGGCAGGCCCCATCAGGCACTCTTGCAGAGGAACCAGAACCACTGCACGAGTGGACTGAGCGTAGCAGGAACCATGCTGAGGAAGGGGAGCTCAGCTGTTTACACCTTCCACCCACAGGTGACAAGTCCTGCCCTGCAAACTTCAAAGCAGCCGCTGACCACAAGCTTAGCAGCTTCCAGGAGGGCTTCCTCTGGCCTGTTCTGGTGGCTGAGTTCATAGTGGCCATGGCTGGCAATGGTCTGGCCCTGTACCGCTTTGGCACCAGGGAGCAGCGGCCCTGGAACCCAGCTGTGGTCCTCTCTGCCCAGCTGGCAGTCAGCAACCTGCTCTATGCCCTGACTCTGCCCCCGCTGGTCGCCTACTTCTACCCACCCAAGAACTGGCGCTATGGGGACATGGCCTGCCGCTTGGAGCGCTTCCTCTTCACCTGCAACCTGCTGGGGGGCATCATCTTCATCACTTTTATCAGTCTCAACCGGTACATGGGTGTTGTCCACCCCTTCTTCACCCGAAGCCACCTGCGGCCCAGGCATGCCTGGGTTGTCAGTGCCACTGGCTGGGCCCTGGCAGCCCTGCTGGCTGCCCCCATGCTCAGCTTCTCCGGCCTAAAAGGGCCTCAGCAGGAAGCAGGTCCGTGCAGTACAGCCAGGCCTGAGGCCTGCATGAAATGCCTGGGGACAGCAGATGACAACCAGCTTGCAGCCTACAAAATCTACAGCCTGGTACTGGCAGTAGTGGGTGGTGGCGTGCCACTGCTGCTCACCCTGATGGCCTATAGTGCCCTGGGATGGGCTGTTCTTCGCAGTCACAGCATGACAGCAGGTGAGAAGCTGCGTGTGGCAGTGCTGGTGGCCAGTGGTGTGGCCCTCTACGCCAGTTCCTACATGCCCTATCACATCATGCGGGTGCTCAACGTGGATGCCCGGCAGCGCTGGTGTACCCGCTGCCCAAGCTTCACAAATGAGACCCAGGCCGTGGGGGCGCTGGAGCTGGGGCCCTATCTGGGCTTCCAGGTGATGCGGGGCCTTGTGCCCCTGGCCATCTGCATACATCCCCTGCTCTACATGGCTGTGGTGCCCAGCCTGAGCTGCCGCCACCAATGCTGCCCCCGGTATGTTGGAGGCCACCCAGAAGACAAAAGCCCTGGCCAAGACCTGCCTCTTCATAATGACAGTCCCCAAACCTCAGAACCCCAGACCTCTGAGCTGAGCTTGTGACCTGCCTACTGAAGACTGCTCCTCCCCACAAGGCGCTGGAACATGACACACTGAGAACCACAGCCCAGCAGGCACCAGCCCTGAGGAACCAAGAGGCCTCCCAGCCACTTCCTCCCCAAAGAAAGGCCTGCGCCAGTGACCAGGGTGGGATCAGCTAAAGCCCAGGCCAGACAGAATGGATTTCTCACCCACAGCACCATCCCAGGAGGCTCCCACAGGCTTAGGAGGCAAACCCCAGCGTGGAGGGCCAGCCCCACCCACCACAGGGAGGCACGAGAGAATGAAGAGGACACATGTGGGTGCTTTGAGCCCTTTTACTGCCCCTGGAGTCCCCTGCTCTTGGAGGCTCCTTTCCGTCACGGAGGTCTAGGCTGGACAGCAGTGGCAGTGGTGACAGCTGGCTCAGTTGGTTGATGGCCTAGAGAAGGAGGAAGTGGTGAGGACAGCCAAGTGCAGGACCTGAATGGCATCCCGAGACCCCCAACCCACCACACACAGTGGGGCTCCGTGGGACCGGGGAGGCTGGGCAGTGTGGTGGCAGGGCACACGTGGCGTCAGACTAGCAGTTACAAGCAGGGCCCTGCCTGCCAGACTGGTGGTGGGTCCTGGGCAAGGCAGCAGCCATCAATGCCTGACTGTCCCCATCAGGTTTTTTTAGCAAAAGGACAATAAAGGATAGTCGGTTCACAACGGCCTTGGTGACTGTTCAGTTGGGGTGGGGCCAAGCTCAGCCTGCTTTGCGACAGGGAGGGAGAGGGTCTGGGTAGGGAGGGAGAGGGTCTGGGTCGGTAGGGTCTTACTTGGCCCATTCCACATTGAGGATGAGGTGGTCGTAGCCAAAGCCAGACACCCCGGCAATGGCACGTGCGGCATCCTCCCGGCGGTGGAAGCTTATGAAGGCAAAGCCCTGGGGGAAGGAGGGGGTCAACGGCCAGAGCCAGAAAGACGGCCTGTCCACCTGCCCACCCATCCCCACTGCAGCCCACCCACCTTGGACTGGCCAGTGGTCTTGTCCTTTGCCAGGTAGATGCGAGAGATGGAGCCAAAGGGCCTAAAAAGCTCCTGCAGGTCGGTCTCGCGTGTGTCCTCAGACAGATTGGTGACACGGATGGTGGCATTGTCATCAGCTGTGTGGGTAGGGAGAGGCGACTGTGAGGGGAAGGCCCCACCCCCGCCACAACGCAGGGGTAATTACGGGGTGCGGAGAGGCGTCCACCAGCCAACCTGGCACCCACGTGCCCCTCACCTCTGCGGTTGGGCTGCATGGACTCCCCACGGCGGCTGGCCCCATCCCGCAAGCTGGGGGGCACGTACTTCCCTGTCTTATTCTGGGCGGCCTGCACTGGCTCCAGTTCTGCAGACAAAAAGGGCGGCCCAAGTGAAGCCCTGCCATGGTGCCAACAGTGGGACCTGCCCGACAACCCTAGCAGCTCCAGCCATGAGCTGGTGCAGGGAGTCAGCCAAGCCACAAGAATCAGGTTGGTCACTTTGAAGCCTCTCAGATTCTCAGTGTCCACAATGACACCACGATCACATCCAGGAAGAGGACACTCTCCGAGCACCCTGCCAGCAATACCAGCAGAGAGCCCAGAGGGTAAATGCATCCCAGGCACCCAGGGCCCATGGGAACACAGAGAGGGATAGTTCCCAAGTGCCCACGCATGACAAGTGACAGTGCAACCTGCATATAAGCCACAGGAGGGCCATCCAGACTCACACTTACTCCCACCAAATCTGAAGGACTGAAGGACTGAGACAGACACAGACACACCACACACACTGAGGCGTGCACACAAGCACACAGCACCTGATGGTATCCTAGGGCACACAGACACTGCACACCCAAGTCCTGATGGTGAGAGGAGTCCCAAACGAGGGACAACCCTTCGTCAACCACTTGGTGCAGTTACACACACAGGTCTGCATGTGAGGTGCCCCCACTGAGTGCCTGCACACACAGGGCCCCCAACAAGGAGACAGGCACAATCAAACACAGTCACTGACACTGTTAAGTGGGAGATGACAGCCACAAAGGGGACAGCACCTGTGCACTTGGAGCCAGAAACCCAGGGCTCCCCACAGGTGCCCAATCCCACCCCAGGCCCTCCCAGGTCGTGCCGTACCTCCTGGCAGCTTCTCCTTCTCGCCAGTGGATAGGCCCAGCTGCTCTGCCAGCTCCTTCTGCATGGGCCCCAGTGTGTCCTTGTATGGGCAGCGGGTGGTCCAGTGGTCACCCTTGCAGATGCGACAGGACACTATCTTCTGGCCCTTGAGCTTGTTCATTGGGTCCTCCTCCTCCTGGCAGTTCAGGTCCTGGCAGGGGAGCAGGTGGGAGCAGCTCAGAGGGCTGCTTCACCCCTGCCACCACACTCTGGGCACCACCCCACCCTTAGCACTACCTACCTCTTTGCTGGTGATGAATGTCATGGAGACGTCATCACTGACTGTGGTGGTGGCCACATTGGGGCCTGGTGGGTCAAACTCTGAGTTCCCGAACTTCTTCCAGTTCTGGGCTCAGAGAGGGATGGGTCAGGATGAAGGCCAAGGACCCACACTGGGGTACCCCAGGCTTACCACTGTCACTCCCAGAGTATCTGGGTCTCAAACCCCATTTTTAAATTGTTTTTAGTTGTTGATGGACCTTTATTGTTTAATTTATTCATATGTGGTGCTGAGGATCAAATCCAGGCCTCGCACATGCTAGGCAAGTGCTCTACCACTGAGCTACAACCCCCGCCTTCAAACCCCATTTTTTAAAAAATATTTTCAGTTGTAGATGGACAAATTTATTTATTTTAATTTATTTATTTTATTATTTTATTTATTTTTATGTGCTGCTGAGGATCAAACTCAGTGCCTCACGCATGCCAGGCAAGTGCCCTACCACTGAGCCACAGCCCCAGCCCCTCAAACCCCATTTTTATCCCCTCCAAATACCACCTATCATGGGAACAGTGACGGTTCCCATTTCTGAGTGTGTGCCAGGCCCTAACTTTGTGCCAGCTACAGGAGGCAGGGGCAGTTCTCAGTCAAGACAAGAGTTCCAGGTGTCAGAAAGACTCAGGGTGAAGTGGGGGACAGCAACACAGCCAACAATTCCCCGGGCAGCTTGCTCGGACAGCTCCCACCAGGAGGCAATGCTCAGGAACACACAGGGGTCACTGGAGAGTAGGGAACCTTGAGCTACTTTAAACAGTGAGCCTCAAGTTAACCCCTATAAAATGCGGACCACAAAAGCTTCCTGCCTCCCTGGGCTGCTATGGAGATCAGAGAAGACACATCTGGCAAAGTGCCTTGCCTGGGGTCTGGCACAAAGAGCAGAGCAAAGTATATTAAGTGTATTTACTGCTGTCACTTCTTCCATGAGCCCTGAATCTGGGTAAATGGAAGCTGCTATGCCACCTCCAGGGAGGGCTCATTCTCCAGGTAGACAGGCAACAGGAGTAAGAATCTAAGCCCAGGACAGGCATGGCACACACCTATAAGTACAGCTACTCAGGAGGCTGAAGCAGGAGGATCTCAAATTTGAGGCCAGCCTGGGCAACTCAGCAAAACCCTATCTCAAAGGAAGAAATCTTTCTTAATGGGTTGTGGGTGTGTTCAGTAGTAAAGTACCCCTGGGCTCACACATACTGGGGTATCTCTCACACACACACACACACACACACACACACACACGTTGGGGATGTAGTTCAGAGGTAGAGTGTTTGCCTCGCGTGTGCAAGGCCCTTGGTTGATACCACAAAAAAAAAGAAAAAAGAATCTAATACAATCTACTTCTGCACCCTGGCCTTTCCAGGGCCCCATAAGAGAGCAAATACCACCAGGCACGGTGGCACACGCCTGTAATCCCAGCACTTGGGAGGCTGAGGCAGGAGGATCGCGAGTTCAAAGCCAGTCTCAGCAACTTAGCAAGGCCCTAAGCAACTCGGTGAGACCCTGTCTCTAAATAAAATACAAAAATAGGGCTGGAGATGTGGTTCAGTGGTGGAGTGCCCCTGGGTTCAATTCCCAGTACCAAAAAAAAAAGAGTGCAAATACCCAGACCTCAATTCTGCTTTGACAAGACACGTACAGTTAAATCCTTCCTCCAACAGGGATTCCGAATTTCTCTGGGCCAGTCCCTACCCCAGTGGAAGCAGGGTCTCACCTTCCTCCTTGCAACAGCCTTCGAGGCCTTTCGGGTCTCAATCCTGAAAGTGCGGACAATCTGTGGATGAAAGGAGAGAGTGTCAGCCTTCCTGCGCTTCAAGGTTCCTGGGACCAAGGAATCTTCATCATCAACACACCCAACATGCACTCCCCCCCACCCCCAATCTATGTGCCCCCAAGCACCAGGCCACTCACCCTCTGTCACCACTCTAGCCTCACCTTGAACTTCTTGCCATCTTCATCTATCTTGTATTCAGTCACTGTCTTTATGTTTCCATTGATAACCTCCTTAGGAGGTGGCAGTGGAGCTGGGAGAAGGGAAAAGTTGAGGGGAACTGCCCTGGGTAATGGGGACCCAGGTGGGAATGTGGCTAGGGAAAGAGGTAGACCAGGGACAGACTGGAAGAGGTCACTTACCTCCTGGCAGTAGCTCAGGCTCTGGGCTGGTGTCGCCAGTGGCCAGAGGGATGCCCTTGAGGAGCTCGCTGGTGACACATTTGTCTGTCAGAGGGAGAGTGGGAAGAAAAGTCCAAGCTAAGATGAAAGGGCCTCTGGGAGAACACCCACAGCAGAAACTGAGGAAGGCAGGACCGAGGGCAGAAGGCTGGCCAGGCATCCCGCTGGGGTGGCGACCCTACGCAGTGGCAAGGGTAGGGATCCCCGGTGCGAAAGTGGGGTCGGGCCATAAAGTCATCCAGAGTTAGTACGAAGGCAGACACTTCCAACTTCCTCCCTGGCGCAGGGGAGCGGCCGTGAAGCCGTGGCCAGTGACTTGGGAGCTGGCAACAGGCAGGAGCCGAGGAGGGTGGCGCGGGGCGGGAGCGGGGGTGTCAAAACAGGCGGCAGTGCGGAGACCCAGGGCGACCCGGTACACCCACTCACCGTCCTCTCCCTCCTCTTCCACCTGGTCGGCCCAGCTGGGCTTCGAACTGCGGGGACAAGTTTGCGGAGGGTGACGGTTGGGTCAGTGAGGGCCAGCCTCCGCGGCCTCGGCACTTCTAGGTCCCATAACTCTCCCCCAAACCCCCCAGGTCGTCTCCCGAGAGCCCCTCCTCGACCCCACACTCACTCAAAGTCTCCGGTCGGCATCGCCAAGTCTTCTCCACGCAGCCCAGGCCCGGGCCAGAGGGCGGAAGTGCGGGGCAACGAAACTTCCGGCGCCGCTGCCGCCTAGAGTAGCCCGGTCTTTACGTCCACAGCGCCCCCTGCGGACGGAGGTGGACACGCCGGCTGCAGACGCCGCTGGGCGCTGGTAACCAAAGTCAAGGGCCCTGGTGTGGTGGCGCACGCATGTAATCCCAGCACTTGGGAGGCTGAGGCAGGAGGACCTCGAGTTCAAAGTCAGCCTCAGGAAGAGCGAGGCCCTAAGCAACTCAGTGAAACCCTGTCTCTAAATAAAGTACAAAATAGGGCTGGGGATGTGGCTCAATGGTTGAGTGCCCCTGAGTTCAATCCCCTGGTTCAAAAAAAAAAAACCCCAAAAAAGTCAGGGGAGCCAATGGGCATCTTGGGGCTTATCCAACAACCCTTTTTTATATTTTTATTTTGATACAGGGTCTCCTTAAGTTGCAGACTAGCCTTGAATTTGCAATCCTACCTCAGCCTCCCGAGTCCCTGGGATTACAGGAGTGCACCACCGCTCCTGGATCTAAAAGCTAAGTTTTTTTAAAAAAGAAGATTGGATCTTGCTGTGTTGCCCAGGATGGCCCAGAACTCCTCGGAGCAAGGGATCCTCCAGTTTCAGCCTCCTTAGCAGTTGGGACTGCAGGTGCTCGCCACTGCATCTGGCTAAAAAACTAATTGTACTGGGGTGTGGCCCAGTGGTCCACTTGCACAGCCTGCTCAAGACCCAGCTTCGATGATGATGATGATGATGATGATGATGATGATGATGATGATGATGTTGATGATGATAATGTTCACATACTGAGTGATTATTGTATGCCAGCTACTGTTGAGGCAGGAAAAAGGGCTAAAATTGGCAAAAGGAAATCTGGGCCCCTTCCAGATCAGGTCTGTGTAACAGGGCTGAGAAACTGCAAGCCAGGCATCATCAGGGTCAGACCAATTCCTGTGTAAGCAGAAAAACTGATAGCGAGACATCTGTTACCAGGTACCCAGACTCCCACCAGACACAGTAACCTGAGTGGACCACCCAAATGGCGTGTGAGGAGCTCAAGGACACTGGGTGCCTCACGCAGGGCTGGGTCGGGGGCTGGCTCCCTTAACCCTGTAGATTCACATGAACCCCTGGATGGCAGCCACTCTTGGTAGCCCTCCCTTGGGACCCCTCCCCCTCTGGGAGTTCTGCTTTCTCTCTGTTGCTTTAATAAATCCTGTTACTTTGCTATCACCCTTGTGTCTGTGGGTTTCATTCTTCAAATTCACAAGACAAAGAACCCAACCCTAACACTCTGGGCTGCACCATCAGGAAATGATCCCTTTGTCTGGGCCACTTCTTGTCTGGGGAGGAGGTCCCTTATCTGAATGACAAAATGTCATGTGGCCCCTTCTCAGCCACTCTCCCTTTTTTTTTTGTAGCACTCTTGCCTCTCTCATAACAATTTTTTTTTTAATGTCGTGCCAGGATGTGACCCAGTCACTTGTGCATGCCCAGCACGCACCCTACCTGAGTTCCAGCCACAGCCCCCGGATATAATCTCATTCATTTACTTGTTGACAGTTCTCCCTGTGAGAACAGCATTCTCAGTGCAAGCAATTATGACTCCCCAGGAGGCCAAAACTGGTTCTTGGACCAGGGAAAGAAATAAAACCTTAAATATATTTGGATCTCCAAAGCAACCCTAACAGAAAAAAAGATTAGAAAAAAAAATCTTACTCCTCAGGATTTAATTCCTATTGTCAGGAAAAAATTGAATAATTAAATTAAAACTAATTTTTTTATTTAAATTCAATTAGAAAAGAATTTCATTTTTTTTCTTAGAAAAGCAGTAATGGGGGGAAAAAGCCAAGAAATGCTGCGCTAGAATGTCAGCTACAAAAAGCAAATATTTGCCTGCTTTGTTTCATCCTAAATCTTCAACACACACAAGGTGGCTGTGTTCCACACATAGTAAATGCTTAACTAACAGGCTTTTGGAGAAAAGTGAGAACCAAATCAGAGAGCTTTTTATTTTATTTTTATTTTTTGGTACAAGGGTTTGAATCCAGAGGTGCTTAACCATAGAGCCACATCACCAGACCTTTTATATTTTATTTTGAAACAGAGTTTCACTGTTGCTTAAGGCCTCGCTAAATTGCTGAGGTTGACCTCAAACTTGCAATCCTCCTGCCTCAGCCTCCTGAGTTGCTAGGATTATAGGTGTGGGCCACTGTGCCTCGCAGAAAGAGCACTTTAGACCAAACTCAAGAGTTCAGGCTCTTCCTCCTTGTAGGCTGTAGGACATGGGGTCACTGAAGTGTTCTGACAGGCACCCTACTCTGACCATACGTTCTTGTGAGAAAAATTATTTGGCTAGCCAGTAGAGGGCAACGTGCAAGGGAAAAATTAGCAGCTTAGGAAGGAGGCTGGGAAAACAGTCTCAGAAAGAGGGGGAGCATCAGTGCAGTCTTTCAGGAAGGTGGTGTGGCAATATGAATGAAAAGATAAAGTTCACACAGAGGACCAATAAAAATCTGTGCAAGCAGCCAGGCAAGGTGGTGCACACCTGTAATCCCAGCTTCTGGGAAGGCTGAGGCAGGAAGATCACAGCCTGATCAATTTACCCAGATCCTGTCTCAAAATAAAATTTATTTTATGTGTTTATTTTTACAGTCTGGGGATTGAACCCAGGACTTCACACCTGCTGGGGAGGCACTCTACCACTGAGCTACATCCCTGGCCCTCCAAACAACATTTAAAAGGGCGTGTAGAGTAACCCTGGGTTCAAGTCCCTGCACTGGGGAAAGAAGAAAAAGTATAGGCTTACTCAAATTTACTCCAAGAAATACAAAATCTGCACAAACCAGCAGATAGGCAAAACTTAAGTTTGTATGTTATCCATGTGTAGTAAGAACGTAGGGATATAGCACCAACGCACATTGTTAGTGTCTAAAATTACGCAAGCACAGGCTGGGGGCATGGCTCAGTGGAAGAGCACCAGCCTGGCAGCCACCAGGCCCTGGGCTCCCTCGTCAGCACCACACACACACAAAAAAATTATAATAGTTCTGATGGAAATAGGATAATATCTTCAAAAACATATAATGCACTAGGAATTTTGCTTTGAGTCAGCTAATAATTTAACCTGCAAGCTTGTAACTATGTGCTGATGTGAGAAGTCTGGGCCGTTTTGCTCATGGTACCAACTGGGAGCCCCTGTCTGCTCATCCACAGGGGTTGCTTGAATAGAGTATGGTCAGCCATGTCATCACTGGGGAAACACAGTGTGGCCTTGAAGAAAGTAAATGTATTTGTGCTCATGTAAAAGCAAAAAGAAGTCAAGGAAAGTGTTAAGAATTAAGAGCTTGGTAGCCAGGTGCGGTGGCGCACACCTGTAATCCCAGCAACTCGGGAGGCTGAGGCAGGAGAATCGCCAGTTCAAAGCCAGCCTCAGCAACTTAGCAAGGCCCTAAGCAACTCAGTGAGACCCTGTCTCTAAATAAAATGCAAAATAGGGCTGGGGATGTGGCTCAGTGGCCAAGTGCGCCTGAGCTCAATCCCCAGTTCCAAAAAAAAAAAGAATTAAGAGCTCAGTACTGTGGGGCGGGCCTGTAATCCCAGAGGCTCAGGAGGCTGAGGTAGGAGGATTGAGAGTTCAAAGCCAGCCTCAGCAATGATGAGGCCCTAAGCAACTCAGTGAGACCCTGTCTCTAAATCAAATACAAAACAGGGCTGAGGAAGTGGCTCAGTGGTCGTGTGCCTCTGAATTGAATCCCCGGCACCACCCCACCCACCAAAATTAAGATAACTCTCAGAGGATAGAAATAATTTCTATCCTCTTCCTGATAAGAGTGGGAAGAAAGTTGTAAAGGGGCATGTGTTATAGGAACCAATTTGTGCAAATCCTTTTTTTTTTTTCTCTTTTTGGTGGCACTAGGGATGGGACCCAGGGCTTCACACATGCAAAGCACACACTCTAACACAGAACTACACCCCAGTCCTTAATATGTGAACATCTTTTTATTTTTTTCTTTCCCTCTGGTACTGGGGATTGAACCCAGGGCCTTGTGCTTGTGAGGCAGGCACTCTACCAACTGAGCTACATCCCCAGCCCTAACATCTATTGTTTTGAGGGAGTCCTGGGGATTTAAGCCAGGAGCATTTTACCACTGACCTACATCCCCCAGCTCTTCTTCTTTTTTTTTTTTATTTTGAGACAGGGTCTCACTAAATTATTCAGAGCCTCACTAAATTGCGAAGGCTGGCCTGGAACTTTCTATCCTCCTGCCTCAGCCTCTTGAGTTGCTGGGATTACATGATACCTGGCCTGTGAAGATCTTTAATAGCACATAGATATGCAGTTGCTTGTGAGAAATTTTCTGGAAAGAAGTTATCAGAAACAGCAGATGAACCCAGGTGTGGTGGCACACCTGTAATCCCAGCCATGTGGGAGACTGAGGTAAGAGGATCACAAATTCAAGGCCAGCCTGGGAAACTTAGTGAGGTGCTCAGCAATTTAGCAAGACACTTTATGTATGTATGTTTGTATTTATTTACTTATTTACTTTATTTATTTATACTGGAAATTGAACCCAGGGGCACTTAACCCCTGAGCCACATTCCCAGCCCTTTCTATTTTTCATTTTGAGACAGGGCCTCACCAAGTTGATGAGGTTGGCCTTGAACTTGCGATCTTCCTGCCTCAGCCTCCCAAGTCACTGGAATTACAGTTGTGCACCATTGTGCCCGACTTGACCTACAGTTTTAAAATCACAGTCTGTGGTTGGTTTGCCCACTGCTTTGGGCCTGTGGCAAGGCGATGTCATGGTGGGGCCCGTGATGGCGCATGTGCCAGGAAGTGAGAGATAGGAAGAGCAAGGGGCAGGGGTCCCATTACTCAGGGTCATACTCCCAGGGACATAAGGACCTTGCAGGCCCCAATTCTTTAGTTTCTCCAGCATCCCAATAGTGTCATCCTGGTGACCATGCCTCCAACTCATGGACTTTTGGGGACACTTCAGAACAGATTCCTCATGAAAAAAAAAATATGCAAATGCTGATCATTAATTTGGTTGTTAAGGGATTTACAATATTTTCTCATTTGATTCCTTAGAAACTCCAAACACTGCTGGGAGAAGAGCATGTGGCAGAGAGGTACAGTAGAATGACATTCACCTAATGTCTTTTTCTTTTTTTTGCGGTGCTGGGGATTAAACTCAGGGTCTTGTGCTTGCAAGGCAGGCACTCTACCAACTGAGGTATATCTCCAGCCCCCATGTCTTTTTTTGATACTGGGGATTGAACCCGGAGGCACTTTGTCACTGCTGAGCCACATCCCAACCCTTTTTATTTTTTAAGATAGAGTCTTGCTAAGTTGCTGCGGGCCTCCAACTTCCAATCCTCCTGCTTCGGTCGCCAGTGTTGCTGGGATTACGGGTGCACACCATGGCACCCTATTTACCTGATATTTTTAAAAACAGGAAATACCAAACTGATGACGCACAGATGTTGTAACTGGAAAACTATGGATAGAAAGGAGATAGGCATAGAAGGAAGATCGGTACAGCGGAGGAAGGGGACAAGGGGGAAGGAGGGGAAAAGGGTACTGGGGAAGTAAATTGACCAAATTGTTGGGTGCATGTTTGAATATGTAACAACGAATCCCAATAATGTGTATAATTATAATGTACCAATAAAAAAAAAAAACTAAGCCAGGAGTAGTAATACATGCCTATAACCCTAGCTCCTGGGGAGGCTGAGGCAGGAGGCTTGCAAGTTTGGGCTAGCCCAGGCAATTTAACAGGACTCAATCTCAAAACAAAATTTAAAAGACTGAACAGGGCATGGTGGCCTGTAATCCCAGTGACTCTGGAGGCTGAGGCAGGAGGATTGTGAGTTCAAGGCCAGCCTCTGCAATTTAGCAAAGCCCTTTCTCAAAATAAAAACGGTTGGGTATGTGGCTCAGTGGCAGAATGCCCCTGGGTTCAATCCCCAGTACTGCAAAAAAATATATTTTTTAAAAGCCCTAACATTAACAAAAGACACAGCAACAGCTTGATTGTGGTTGTGTTAAGGGATGTAGACAGGAACCTATGTTTTTCATTAAGGAACAACCTGCTGCTATGGAAAACAGTGTGGTATTCCTTAAACCATAAAGGTAGACTCACCATATGGTCCAACAATTCCACTCTGATTTATACACCAAAGGATGGAAACCGGGATCTTGGACTTATTTATGTTCATGCCGCCATGATTCACAGCAGCAAACAGGTGGAAGCAACCCCGGCGCCCCTCAGTGATGAACGGGTAACACAAGCCTGGCCCGTCCAGACAACGGGACAAGGCTCTGTTCAAAAGGGGACGACCCGCACCCTACTAAGTGAAATGAGCCAGGCACAGATGGGACTCACGACTCCACCTCCCTGAGGGACCCTGAACAGATTCCTAGAGGAAGAACAATGGTGATTATCAGGGCCGGCAGGAGGGGAACAGGGAGCTAATGTTTAATGGGAACATTTTTTTGTGTTGAAAAAGTCCCAGAAATAGATATTGGTGATGGTTGCAAAACAATGTGGATGTAGTTAATGCCACTAAACTGTACGGTTTGAAATTATTTTTAGCGCACTGGCACATGTCTGTAATCCTAGCAATTTTGAAGGCAGAGGCCAAGAGAAGCCCACACTGGAGGCCAGCCTCAGCAATTTAGCAAGATTCTGTATCAAAAATAAAAATTAAAAACTGGGGTAAAGCTCAGGGGTAGTGCACCCTTGGGTTCAACAAAAGTAAAAAGGGCTGTGTAGCTCAGTGGTAGAGCGCTTGCCTAGCATGTGTGAAGCTCTAGGTTCGATCCTTAGCATCACATATAAAGGTTCATCAACAACTGACAATTTTAAATGATAAAAAGTTAAAAAGATCCAGGGTGAGCCAGGCACAGTGGCGCATGCCTGTAATCCCAGCACTTAGGAGGCTGAGGCAGGAGGATCTCTAGTTCAAAGCCAGCCTCAGCAATTTAGCGAGGCCCTAAGCAACTCAGTGAGACCCTGTCTCTAAATAAAATACAAAATAGGGCTGGGGATGTGGCTCAGTGGTGGAGTGCCCCAGGGTTCAATCCCCAGTACAAAAAAAAAAAAACCAAAACAGATCCAGGGTGTGGCTGAGTGGCAAAGCCCCCTGGGTTTAATCCCCAGTACTGCAAGAAAAGCAATTTAGCAAGACCCTGTCTCAAAACAAAATAGGACGGGGAATGTGGCTCAGTGGTTAAGCACCTCAGGGTCCAATCCCTGGTACCAAAAAAGAAAACCAGTCTTTAGCTATCCAGTTGACAAAGATTAGAAACACAAGACAGGGTGGGTAAAAGCAGTCTGCACTGCTGGGGAAGGGTTAAAACCTCCCAGAGGCAGTTCAGCCACGTGTGTTAAAGTGAAAGTATGGAAACATTTATATCCAGTGACCCAGGAATCCTTTCTAGATATTTCCCTGGAGATGAGGGAAGAGAATATAGAAGGATGTCAAATATGGTGCAGTTTTTAAGAGCAGAGAGGGAAGCATGTAATTACTGAAGGAATTTAGTAAGCTTTGCATTCCATCATATTTAGTCCTTTAGTCTTATGACCGGGACATCTGTGACTCACTGAGAGAAAAGCTAGTTGAAGTGCCCCCAAGTGGGTCACTTAGAAAAGTTGAGAGATCGTGGAATGGTTGTTACTCAACATCGTGGTTGCCCTGTGGGTCACATGCAGGCAGCAGATACTTCTTTGTTTAGAGTCGTTACACAGTTTGATCACTAGAAGGTTCGTTCATCTTAGAATTCAGTAGGCTCAAGCTAGCTGGGCTTCCTGAACTTTCAGCCTAACGGTTTCAAGCAAACAAGTTTTTTTTTGGTTTTGGTCCTGGGGATTTAACCCAGGGGCACTATACCACTAAGGCACATTCCCCATCACCACCTTTCTTTGAGACAGGGTCAGCAGACTAGGGGTTGAGGATGGTTCAGGGGTGACTTTTCTTACTCCACCATTCACTGCATGGGGTTTTGTGTCTTCCTGGTCACAAAAGGGCTGGGCATCATCAGGCATCGGTTTACTCCGGACCAAAGAAGGGCAAAAGAGCCATGGAAGCTAGCTAAAACTTTCAGAAGACTTTTATGGAAATTACACTAGCAAGTTTCTTTGGCATCTATCTCATTGGCCAGAAGTGAGTCACACCAGTGAATGAACTCCCACCCCCAAAACACTTGGATCCCCGAATGATCTAGCCAAGTGTAGGGAGAGCACCAAGGAGCCTTTTCCTGTCCAACCTTGGCCAAGAGGCAGCCAGAGCCCCGTGCCAATCAGAGTTACTACCCCAGGTGATTTATAGGAGAGATTTATTTGAAGAAATATTACAACATATAAAAACTACATAAAGTCTTAATTTCCACTTGTACAGTGGTAATTTGATATAATGCATAATAAAAAACTTTTAAAATCCAGAATGCACAAAGTACTGCACAGTTTGATCACTAAGTCATTAGTTAAGCAAACCTCACAGAACAGCTTCATGTCAGCCAAGGCCACAAACACTGTGTACAACACATCTGAACTGACAGATTTCAACATGTTAAAAATACAATATCAGTGCATGTTGGGGATTCCTGGTGCCCGAAACAAGAGTGACGGGAGGGTGAAGCTAGTCCTTAGCAGCCGCCTCCTCCTCCTTCACTTTAGCTGAAGGGAAACAAAAGGAAGAATTACTTTGGGAACATAGTGTCACACTAAGCCATAGGCAACTAATATATTCAGGGCTGAGGGTGCAGCTTCATGGTAGAGCGCTTGCCCAGCATGCTTGAGGCCCTGGGCTCCACCCCTAGCCCTACACACACAAAAAGAAACATTAAGTTGAGAAGCATTAACACCGGATGCTAAGGGCTGACCCAATGAGGACCTGTCGGTTATAAGGAACATCTGGAGGTCACGCTCCCTAGAGGCCTCTACACCTGCTGGGGTTGGCCCGGGAGGGAGGTTGCCTGCCAGCGGCACTCAGTCAGTAGGAGTGAGGACAATGGCCCCAGAGCCACGGTACAGCCTGCCTGGCAGTATTCCTGTGTTGGCTCTGTTCTAAGCCCAGCTGTGAGGTCACCAATCCTCACAGCACCCCTCTGCCAGGTGGATAGCACTGGGGAGTCCTGGGAATCCCAGAGCTGTACCCAACTGCCTTCCGGCACAGCCAGAGGGAAGCCAGGCTCCAGAGGAAGCTCCTCACCAGCCCCCGCCCTGCATACCTGAGGCACTCTCTCGAGCTTTGGCCAGCATACAGAGCTTGATTTCCAAGCCAATGGCTTTGGCCAGGGGAGGTGGCACGGCGTTACCCACCTGCAGGAAGGAAGAAGAGTGATGCCTGCTTGGCAGAGCTGGATCAATGCCCTTAAATAGCCTCTGCTCAGAACAAGGCATGATGGGAGCACTGGGCCCCTGAGGGCTGGGGCTGTCTTCTGCCCATATCCCACATGGCCCTTGGCCATTCAGCTGGCCCATCCCCACATAAAACCCATGTGTCATGAACACCCTTCTTTAAAGGGCTTTAGGACACAAAGCTAAAGAAAGGGAAGCTGCCAAGACATGCTCCCAGCCAAGAGCCTTTGCTTCTGGGAAGCAGATCTGGGGGAAAGGTGGCTTTTGCTAGGAGCCCAGGCCCTACTGGGAGACTTTTGGTACTGGGGATTGAACCTAGGGGCACTTTACCATTGAGCTACAACCCCATCCACACCCCCTCTTCATTTTTTTCATTTTGAGACAGGGTCTCACTACATTTAGAGCCTTGCTGAATCATTAAGACTGGCCTTGAACTTGGGATCCCTGCACTGAGATTACAGGTGGGTGCCACTCCACCCAGCTCTGCTGGATGCATGCATCTTTATACTGCTGGCAATACATTTAATTAAGAGACTCAACCTAACACCCTGAGAATCAGGAATCTGGTCCATTTTAATCTTCCGTCAGGAATTCTTGCCACTGTGGGTTTAACCTGCTCCTTTGCCTGTAAACTTCCCTTTGAATCAAATTGAGCCTCAGAGCCGTATACTACATGCACAGCCCAACTCAAGCTCTCAGTGCCAACCAGGTGGCCTGGCTCCGTGGTCCCCTACCCCTGAGTGCTAAGAACACATGGCTGACAAACCCTGGTGCTCAGCATGTCCTTCGAGGTTACATGGGGCTCACTCTAACCCGAGGGGCGCAGGAGGGGCTGCAGGCCGTCTCACTGACCTGTCGGTGCCTGTCCAGGATGTTGCCAAACAGCCGGTAGGTGTCGGGGAAGCCCTGGGAGCGGGCGCACTCCCGCACGCTCACCACACGGTGCTGCTCCGGGTGAAGCACACGGCCCTGGGAGCAGATGGGCATGGTGGGAAAGGGGGCAAGTCAGGGCTGGTTCGCCACCAGGGCAGGGGCGGGCTAGATCCTGATGCGCACCCACCCTCCCAGGCCTCCCAGTTCAAGGCCTGACTGGGCCTGGATGTCCCTGCCCCAGGACCCACCTGCTTGCCCATAGGCTCGGGGTTGGTGACAGTTGTACTGAAGAAGCCGTCCCACTCAAGTCGCCCATAGAGGCCAGCCCAGTGGTTGTGCCTGTTTCCGGTGTGGGGCAGGCACCAGGGGATAAGGGTGTTAAACTGTCTGGCGGAAGGGTCACAGGCTCTGCCTGCGAGAAGAGAAGACTGCAGTAAGGACGCAGCTGCAGGATGGGCAGGAGGGAGGCCCGGGGTGCGGACAGCCTTACCATGCCTAGCACTCGCACCCAGCAGCCGGCAGTCCCATTTGGTGGGCACAGCCGTTTTGACTTAACACTCCTGGAAGCTACTTTTGTGGGGACTCCCCGGCTTGGTGAAGGCCTCCAGCTAAGGAGGTGACCCCCAGCAGGCCATTCTTGGGTAACCCTAGAAAGCAGTCCCCCTCCCCAGCCCCCTACTGCAGGGGAACTACAATCTTGGGGTTCTCACCCTCCACACAGGAGCAGACCCCACGGAGGGCACCAGAGCTGCTTCGGCCATTCTTCCTATCATGGTAGGTGTAGCGCAGTTTCTTGGCCAGCGTGCCATCTGTGAGTCGCACCTCAATGTTGGGCAGATCACGCCAGTCTGAGCCCGGGGCCAGGGGGATGTGACGCATGCGGGCGGCCACCAATGCACTCATGTCCTGAAAGGACACAAGGAGCCCTGGCTGTCATGTGGTCCCACGGGAACCTGAGTATGCATAGTGGGCTGGGCATTGCTCTGGGCACTGAGAACAGCAAGGTGACTGGGAACCTCAGGGGCTCATGTCATGGGGAAGGGCCAAAATTAACCTAAGCCCCGCTCAGGGACGGCCACACATCACCAGGGCCACAAGAAGGGACGAGGAACAGTGTGGGGAGGTGTGAGGAAAGAAGTGAGTGAAGGGACAGGGGCCAGCATGACATCTGAGTGGAGTCTGCCAAATAAGAAGGGTTTGGGAGATGGGAGAGGGGGCAGGCGCTTGGCCTCGTGTATAGGAAGAACAGAGCGGGAAACAGGGCTGGGGTGGGCGGACCCAGGCAGCCCCCAGGCCAGCCAAGGCCAGCGGGAAGCTCAGATCCACACTGAGCACCCCATCATTGGAGGTGTGCACCCCGGGGACCCAGGAAGAAAAGCAGGAGAGAAGGCCGGAAGCCCATTGAGATGACAAGCCTGGGTGAGGGGCCAAGGGTGGAGAAGCAGGGGCGACGGGTAGGCCAAGGACCCAGAGGTGGGGACAGGCCTAGAAGGAGACCACGTTGCCTGTGCAGAGCCTCAGCCCACAGGTTGGCTCCTGGGAAGTGACTGCCCAGGATGCTGGGGAGCCGGACTGTGGACAAGGAGGCATTGTCCCAAGAAGCCACTACCTTACAAATGTGGTCCCTGAGGATGGGCTGGTAGTGGGAGCCCCGAAGCTGCCTCTGGAACCAGGACTGAGGCTCCCCATTGTACGAAATCTCCTGGGCCGAGGCCCCATTCCGGATCTCGGGGAGGTCCGACATCGTGTCCCGCACGGTGATGGTTCGGAAGGGACCCGAGCTCAACCTGCAGCAGAGCAGAGCCGTCAACACTGCTGGGAACGCACGCTGCTGTCCCCTCCTCACAGCTGGCTGTGAACACTGCCCTCTCCAGAGCAGACTGCCCGGCTCAGGTCAGCTGCCTCTGGGCACAAGGGCAGCCTTCTTTAGTTGGGTTGAGCCAAGAATAGCCGCAGTGTGGCCTTTGCAGGGGGCTCTGCTTGTGACTGCAGCCAGGCATGTGGCTATCTGCTGATAGGGCAGAACCCAAGACAAGGTAGCACAGCAGGCCGGGCACTACCATCTGCTCCTTGGCTCAGGCCTCTGGATGGAGACCCAGCACCAAACCTCTCCAGGGAGAGCCATAGGCTCATGATGGCTGCCAGCTCTGTGTGGCACACGGAGGGGTGAGAGGCCCCCTACCTGGTGATGTTGCTGACAAACTTCTTGTCATCTACCACGACACTCAGCTGGCAGGCACGGGGTGCAAACACGTGCAGGGGCTCTGGGAACAGGGGAAGTTGCTCTCCAGGGGCCGCGGCAAGGATGATGGCCCGCCTCCGTGTCTGGGCCACGCCATACTGACCAGCCTGCGAGTGGGATCAGACATGTGTGTGGTCAGTGGGGCATTCGACTATCTGGACTCAGGGCTGGGGTTGCGGCACCCGACTTTCAGAAGTCCTGTGACGAAGCTCATCTGCAGGACCCCAGATTGACCCTGTGGGTTCATTCCCAGTAAGAGGAATTTCCCCACACGGTGTCCACTGGAGAGGATGAGAAGGAGCAAGTGACCCCAGCCAACTCTTTGGGAAACTACAAGAAACCCCAAGAGCAGGCAAGAGCTTTGCCACCTACCTGAGGAGATGGTCACAGGGACAGACTGGCTGCTGACCAAGCTTCACTGTCGCCTGGTGCTCACCCCCTCACAGGGACTGGGTCCCCTTGTAGATCCCTGTCCTCCTACTTTGACAGTTACACCCTCACTGACTGAGCAGAGGTCTGCAGTAGACATTTTTAGCTAAACCCTGCCCCTCGCTACCCCATTCCTGTCCTTGCAGACAAGCCACTGGGAACTACCTGGAGCGTGACCCGTGTCCCCTGAAGGTTCTGCACACACATTCATACAGAGGGAAAAGTGCACGCCAAGGAAAAGAGCTTGGCTGTCCCTATCCTTGCCTCTCCTTGGAGAAGGGGTAGGCTGCGTCCCCAGCACTCCACGCTGGCTCGCACCCCTCCCACAGTGGGAAAGGAGCCGCTGACCACAGTAAGAACCCCCGTGCCCGCCCCTCCCCGGGCCCCGAGAGGATGCTGCTCTTGAGAGGACACTGAAGGTGGACTCGCTGGGTGCTGGCTGTTTTTATATCCTTGAGATTGCCACACAGAGGTGCAGGTACACGAGTGTCTGTCCCCCTAACCTGGCCAGTGCTGCAAGGGAGCACGCTGACTCTGCAGCTTGGACAGTGAGCCTGGGAACCCTTTTCTCAGGTAGGGACAGTTTGCTGTAGTCCAGGGACTGCGACCTGCCCACCTCCCAGCCACCCCGCCCACCCGGCTCGTGTCCAGGAGCGCACCTGCAGCACGCCAAAGGTACACTGGTAGCCCATGCGGACCAGGCAGCGGAGTGTGAGCTTCAGCACCATGGAGCGCTTGAAGGAGACGAAATTCCTGACGTTCTCCAGGAGGAAAAACCGGGGCCGGTAGTAGTCACAGTAGCTGCGGGGAGCAGGAGACCATGGGAGTCACCCACCAGGGACTGGGATAAGAGCCTTCCTACCATAAGCCACCCTGCAGCATCACGGAAGTTGTACCTCTCAACCTACAGGGTGAGTAGAGTGCCCCAGCCTTGGGAATGTCTGTCCTCAGGTAGTAGGTGACAATAGGGACTTCCATCCCACTTACCTGAGGAAGGAGACCACGAGGGAGTTTTTGAACTTTGAGTAGGTGCGAGAGTTGAAGCGGTTCATGCCGCTGAAGCCTTGGCAGGGGGGCCCACCACACAGCATCTCCACATCGCCCTTCTGGGGCAGCCTCTGGCCAAGGCTGTTGTTCTTCTCCCCAGCCATGACCAGCTTGAGCAGGACGTTGCAGTCCTCCGTGAACACTGTGGAGCTGGGGTTGTTCAGCCGGAATGCCTGCGCCGCCGGCTCCCACATTTCAATGGCCCACAGAGTCTCAGAGATGCCTGGGGACACAAGGACAGAAGGCATGCTTTGAAGCCTCCCACAGGAGGCCAGAGTCAGGATGGTGGCCAGGGCCAGCAGTGTCTCACAAGCTAAGCTGCCAGATCCATCTGACTAGTTTAGAGAAAAAAAACTGGAATCCTCACCTGCTTGGTGGAATCCTTCCGATAACCCTCCACAGCCAGAAAACACATCCAGGGTCCGCAGCTTGGGCAGTTTTATTGCCATCTCTGGTTCACTCGGCTCAGATGTCTGAGACTTCGTCTTGCCTTTCCCTAGAGGGAACATGCCACAAAATAAAACCAATTGTCAGGGTCCTACCAGGCTCTCAGATAACTTTCAAAGACGGCCACTGAGTCGTTAACAGCAGAGTGGAGAAGGCACTGATCCCTGGAGTCCTTAACTGACTCACCAGACCCACAGCAAAAACCTGCAGCTGGGGCTGCAGTTTGGTGGCAGAGTATGCCCAACATGCATAAGGCACTGGGGTTTCATTTGTAGTAATGAAGAGAAAAAAAACCCTATAGATAATGACACACCTTTCCCCTTCCCTTTCCCTTTATTCCCAGGGCTGCGGGCATGGTTTGGAGGATCTTCAAAGCTTTTGGTCTTTGCATTATAGGCCTGAAAAGGAGAAAAGCACAACAGTCAGGAAGAAATGACTTAATCCCTTCTCTAATAAGGTAGATAGGTTAGTCTGGCAAAGAGTCAATGTCTCCCCTAAGCAGATCCACAGCTAATTAGCCACCAATACCAGTAGTTTGATCTTTATCTTAGAAACTTTAAAAACTATATTTTATCTGGCCAATGTTAAAACTTCTGCTGTGAACATCTAGACTATCCATTCTAAGCAGGAAACTGCTACACACAGAGCCCGCCTTCTGATCAGGCTAACAGTGCAGGAACCTGGGGACACACCAGTGTGTGCCGTTCTAAGACAACCCAACATGGAAAAGCCAACTTCAATGACAGAAAAGCAATCAGCTTTATCAACAGGCTCCTGGATCCTCTCCACGACCAGGACTGTCTGCAAGGTCACGTAGCTCTGGCCTGGACACAGGCACCTGGCTGAAGGGACCAAGTGAGGGACAGCCCCATGTCTCCTGGGGAAGGAGCCCCTTTTCCCAACTCAAAGGCACAGGTTGGGCTACTGAAGGCCACCGACAGTCTTGGCTGTCACTGACTAGTGTTATCGGTACTGCTGTGGAGAACAAAGTAACACTCCCCAAAAGCTCCTGAGGAATGGGGTTCATGGCACCCCACTACCTTTAAAAAGCTAAAACTCTACAGCCAACATTTCTCATGCATAACCTGACAGTAAACCACCTTCCTGGACATACTGCTTTCTTGTAATTCTGACTCTGAAGCCACCCCCCAGCGGGTCTGGGCACCACCTCCAAGAAGTAGAAGCGGTCAGGGCCGCCCTCCGAGTACTCCTGCAGGCACTCTGGCAGGTCCTCCCCATACTCCACGGTGCAGCGGCCCTGCACGGCCTTGAAGTCTACCACGGCCTCCTCGTCGCTCCAGTAAAGCAGGTTGATGTCCGCATGGTAGCTCGCCGAGGTGGACTTGTGAGTGTTCTCGGGCCTGTGAGCAGAAGATGCTTAGTGAGGGATTCTATTGCTGTGAGCTTACAATGAATCAGGTGAACATTCCTTATCTGAAATGCTTGGGACCAGAAGTGTTTTGGATTTTTTCAAGTTTTGAAATATCTTCCATATGTAATAAGATCTTGGGAATGGGACCCAAGACTAAACAAGAAATTCATTTGTCTCATGGGGCATGGTGGTGCATGCCTGTAATTTCAGCTATTCAGGAGGCTGAGGCAGGAGGATCAAGTTACAGAGCAGCCTGAGCAACTCAGCAAGTTGTCTCAACAAAGGGACAGGCATGGAGCTCAGTGCAACCCAAATGACCCTGGGTTCAATCCCCAAGACAAGGGAAAAACTTCATTTGTCTTCTTTATGCTTAGTTTGAGGATTTTTTTTTTTTTTTTTTTTAATAAAAGTTGTGGGAATGGGGTGGGGGGGTTGTTGATGTTGCCCAAGCTGACTTTGAATTTATAATCCTCCTGCCTCAGCCTCACAAGTAGCTGGGATTACAGGTGTGCCAGCATCCAGCTTCTACCTAATTCTAACAGTACGACAGTGTCCTGCATGACCTGGCTCCAGGTAGCACCTTCTAGAAGGGCCTGCAGCCTCCTGTAGCGGCAGAGACCTCCACTGACCTGTAGAACTTGTTCAGCCTGATCTTGATGTCTGCCTCATTGGGCTTGCCGTTGCTTTTCTTGGTGCAGAAAATCTCTTTTATCCGGCCAATGCGGTAAGGTTCAGGGGCATCCAGGTTGCTGCCTTTGATGTAGTCGGAGTACTTTCGGTAGTGCTCTGGGTACAGATCCTCGTCCACGGGCTCCTTCCTGGGGCGTTTCACAGGGCTGGACAGCTTGATGCTACGGAGAACCAACCAGCAGGCATAGATGAGTCCGAGCCAAGCAGTGATCAGTGTGGCGGGACTAACCAGGAACAACCCCCATTTCAGGTCTAACAGCTTCTTAGCTCCGGGTCAGGGCAAAATCTCATTCCCAGTTTAACCACTGCTCACATTGCCAACTCCCCTCCTGCTTCCCAGTCATGGAGCACTTTGCAGAAGTGACACAGGAGCACTCAGCCACCATGGGCATGGCCAGGGTGCTTCTCAGGTGGAGACTAGCAACTTCTGAGGAGATGGCTCCGACAGCCCAGGTACCAAGTGATCTAACAGCTCAGCCCCTGTGACCAGCACCCCACACCTCCCAAGGGCTAGGAGAAAGTGCCGTGGTGCACTGATTTGTGGGTGGTCACGATGGCACGACCTGTGCTATCCTGACTAAAGCACTGGCCTAGGAGCAATGCTGGAGGCCCAGGGAAGACACAGGATCTGGGCAACTCAAGTTGGGTCTGACTCCAAATGGTAAAACCAGTGCCTGACCTATCGGCTGTCACCTCTGAAGCTGTTGTTCAGGACAGCAATGGCCTTGCCGTCCTCACTAGGTCCCTCTGTATAGGGAGGCCACCCCTCCACCTCAGGACAACCAATGCCTAAGGGGGTGACACACCCTAATGACAGCAAGGCTGGAGGCAACCCGCTTCCTGCCTCCTTAGCTCACAGTAACCGAGCTGAGGTTGGTGAGCCGGCTTCCAATAGAACTCTACGGAAACAAAACTACAAATCCAGGAACTGAACTAAGTTCAGAAAATGTTGGTTTTTATTCCAACCATGTGCTAACTCTTAGGATGAGCAAGGAAATGATCAAGTGTGGGAATTATCTATGGCTTTGCCTTCTTCCCTGGAGAGTCTTAACCCTCTGATAGACAAAGAGGTCTTCTGCTGCAAGGAGCTCACACACCATGCCGGGACCGTAAGCAGGCACTGGGCAAAGCACTTAATGCTCACAGCCCCTGCGGAAGAGGTATGCCCTTCCATCAGGGATGGGAACTGAGGGGAGGATGGCCCTGACCAGATGCCTCAGGGTGAACAAAGAGCTGGAGAGGGACACCAGCCAACTGCTGCACTCTGCTGTTACAGACTCAGCTTCACTCTGGTAGTTCAGATGTCAATGTCTCCAAAAGGCTTGTGTGTTGACAATGGCAGCACTCTGAGGAGGCAGAACCTTTAGGAGGTGGGGCCTGGGGAGGTCTTTAGGTCACTGAGGTTGTGCCCTTGAAGGGGATTGTGAGACCCAGCTTCCTTCTCTTTCCCTTTTCTGCTTCCTGCCCATGAGGTGAAGTTGGCTTCACCCTGTGCTCCCCACCACTGACAGCTTTCCAGTACCCCCAGAGGTCCAAAGCCAAAGGCTCTCTGGATCTTGTACTAGAACATCCAACCTGAGTCAAAACAATCCTCTTTGCAAGCTACCATAATTCACCACACAGTTGTTGCCACCACATTAAAGTCTATTCACAGGCGCTCTTGCACTAAGGACAGTTTAGTAATGAACAATTTAAGTCATACTGACAATGTTAAAGAAAATCTTCATGTAACATCTTCACCCCACTTTCCTGCAAGAAAAGTTGGCATAAAATCTGCAGTAACTATAGAGTGAAAGATGGTGGTTACCTCAGGCATTTTATTACAGTAATGGAGACCCAACTAACTGCTCAGGGGAACTGCAGTCACTCCAATGGACAGCATCAACCACAGGTGCTAATGTGATGACTGGGGTGTGTCTGGTACTGAGGGATGAGGGAGTGGGACATCTGTGAGGGCTGCCCTGGCCCAAGGCTGGCAGAAGGGGGCACTCACTTGAACGTGAAGGCCTCAGGAAGCAGGTACACGCCATCGCCCACCCTGTACAGGATGCCATTCTTGGTGGCAGAGCTGTAGAGAATTCTGCCGTCCAGATCGTCAAGCTGCTCCAGAGCCCTGGGGATTTCCTTTTGCCTCATTTCAGCCAGACGGGCACAGCTGGCACAGAATCTGCAGTGAAGGTAGAACCGGAGCCCTGGGTTGGCTGACAGAGGCCGTGGCAGCCACCACCACTGGTCCAATCCAGAGACCAGAACCGCCAGGCGATAGGAGCTGCAAAGGTCTAAAGGAACTGCTTGCTCACTTATGTTCACACTTCAAAAGGTACTTATTTGGGACCAGGGCCCAGAGACACACAACTCGAGACAATGACAAGCCAATCCTGCTTTTGGGTCGTCAATACAGAAACCCCAGGATATTGAACAACAGAATCTAGAATATGGTTAACACCGACTGAGCAGGCGTGCGGAAGTGGCTCAGTGAGGCGCTCAAACCAGGGGCGCCTCATCCCGCTTTCCCTGTAAAGGCTGAAAAGGGATGAGAAAATCCAACTTTTTTTTTGTGACACTGGACCTCACATGTTAGGCAAGTGCTCTGCCACTAAGCTCCATCCTCAGCGCTGTTGTTTCATTTGTTTATTTTGAGGCAGTGTCTCACTAAACTGCCCAGGATGACCCTGAATTTGTGATCCTCCTGCTTTAGCCTCCTGAGTAGATGGGATTATGAATACATGCACCATCACACCCAGTCCAACATTATTATTAAATAAGCCCGAGAGCTAGAGACAGCCTTAAAAATAAATATCAAGGGGCCAGGTAGGTGGTGCCTGTAATCCCTACAACTCAGGAGGTTGACGCAGGAAGATTGAAAGTTCGAGGCCAGCCTCAGCAACTTAAGGAGGCTCAAAGGGACTAAATGAGACCCTATCTCAAAAAAAAAAAAAAGGGGCTGGGGATGGAGCTCAGTGGTAGAACACCCGTAGGTTATGCCTAGTACCAAAAAAACAGGACTGGGAAGTAGCTCAGTGGCAAAGCATCTGCCTTGCATTCCCACTGCCCTGGGTTTGACACTCCCCAAAAAAAAAAAAAAAAAAAAAAAAAGGAGAAACACTGAGGGACTGGAGGTTCAGGGACAGAGCACACACTTCCCGTGCGCAAGACCCTGAGTTCAAACCCCAACACCACATACAAAATTTTAAATAAGCCAAAAGTGAGCAAACTGATCAGAACCAAGACCTAGGTAAGCTCTTCTTGCCTTTGCCCTGTCACCTGTACTGCTGTATATGAACGGTCCAACTCATGCGACGGGTCAACTTTACAATGGTGTGAAAGCAATGTGTATTCAGTAGAAACTGCACTGCAGGTTTTTATTTATTTATTTATTTATTTATTTATTTACTAACTATTATTTTTTGGGACTGGGGATTGAACTCAGGGGCACTCAACTGAGCCACATCCCCAGCCCTATTTTGTATTTTATTTAGAGACAGGGTCTCACTGAGTTGCTTAGGGCCTCGCTGAGTTGCTGAGGCTGGCTTTGAACTAGCAATCCTCCTGCCTCAGCCTCCCAAGCTGCAAGGATTACAGGCTTGTGCCACTATGCCTGGCTTGCACTTCAGTTTTTTTTTTTTTTAATTACTATCCATATTATGAAGCACTCTTTTCATTTAATGCCTTTATTTATTTGTATGTGGTGCTGAGCATTGAACCCAGTGCCTCCTGTGTGCGAGGCAAGGGCTCCACTGCTGAGCGCCAGCCCCAGCCCACACTTAAGATTTTAAACACTGCTCTTTTCCTGGGCTAGCCACATGCAGCGTGATCCTCTTGTGATCTGAGAGCCATGTGGCTCTCAGCCAACATGACCACAAGGGGAAGCAGCCAATGTCCTATGAAGTGCCGCACTGCTGGTGTTCTGGATAAGGAGAAAAGCAACTGCATGCGATGCTCAGCAGTGGAGGAGCAGGTGCTGCTTTGTGTTCACATGTGAGACAGATTAGAAAGCAAGCACAGGGCGACTTTTCCTTTTTCTTTTTTCCAATGCCTAGCCAAGTGTGGTGGCACACACCTGTAATGCCAGCAACCTGGGAGGCCGAGGCAGAAGAATAACCAAGTTGGAGGCCAGCCTCAGCCACTCAGCAAGACCCTGTCTCAAAATAAGGACAAAAATGTAGCTCAGTGATAAAACACCCCATGTTCGATCCCCAGAAAAACAAAAAAAATCCCTAAACAGTCACCATTAGTTAATATAAAGAGATAAAAGATCTTGTGTACAAAAGAAAACACCCTAGTCACAAAAGCTCCATACCACACTGAGGAACACACAGCGAAGTCTTACGTGGAAGGACACATTCTGCTCCTGGAAGGAGACTCCTGAAGGCAGCACAGGCCACCATGAACTTCAAGCAGTTCTAACCATCGGCCTGGCCTTTGATCATCAAGGAACCCAATGAAGAGGGAACAAGCCCACCAGATGGAGCACGTGGGACTCACGTGGGCATGGGGGCATGCATTGTCCTCAAGCAGCAGGGCAAGGCCACAGGGAGGGGTCACCGAGCCTGCTCCTCGCACTCACTTGAACTTGTTGTCCTCTGTTGGCTGGGTCTTGGGAGGGGACTCAAATCTTGCATAGTCCTGATCGTACCAGAACTGGTAGAAATAGGTCTTTCCGTCATCGTCGTCCCCTCGCAGCATGGACTCGGGATCCATGCCTCCCTTTGGGAGTAAGAACGTATGTCAGCAAGGACCCCCAAAGAAAGAAAGGGGTGCACTGGCAGGGGCTGGGCACGTACCTCCATCGCCCAGTTTTCCGAGGGAGCTTTGTGAACGACTTTGACTTTGCTGTGGATGTAGGAGAGCTGCATGTCCTCACACTCGTCCACCAGGAACAGCTCCAGGGGGTCTGATGTGGCCCCGAGGACCGTATCTGTCCCAGCACAAAACCAGTGGGCGTGGAACATCTGCCCATTGCTGCTGTCCTCCCACAGTGCCGTGACCCTGGAGTCAGAAGACAGGATATGGAGAAAGACCTGACCTATGTAACAGAAGCCAGACTGGGTCTACCAGGGGACCTGGGTCTTTGGTTTTATTCGTGCTCAACAGGCATCTCCTACTTGTTTGCGAGTGTGCTAATGACAAGCAGAGGATACACACCTTGCTAGATACAGAGGCTTTGAGGAATCATCTGGAATGACAGAGACACAGTCCCCCACCTCCAGGGTTTCCGCGTCAATGCACACTTGACGATAGTAACTCTTCTTCCCATCAGTCTGGAAACGAGATGAAGTTCAAGTGAGGGTCATCTCTAAGGTCTTTGCTACGCCTCACCTCTGTGGTCCTCTGAAACCTTAGACTAAAACACAACTCAGGGCTGGGGATATGGCTCAGGGACAAAGTGCATGCTTAGTATGTGCAAGGCCCTTGGTTCAACCTCCAGGACCCTTCAAACAAAAATTAAAAACACGACTCATCACAAAATATTCAGAAATCAAGAGCTTGGACTGGGGGTGCAGCTCACTGGTAGAACACTTGCCCAAAACACAAGCCTTCGGTTTCATCCCCAGCACTGCAGGGGGCGAGATGGAGGGAGCCTGAGCTGTTGCAGACCTGCCTCAGGAGGACGCCCTGCCTGGCTGACACTCGGTGTTGATGGGTGGCCAAGGGGGCACACCCATCCTAGCTCAGCCCTCCAGTGTCAGCAGCATCTCCGGTCACAGGAGTTTGGTTTTAGCAGTGCCAGGACCAGTCATCACTTGAGTCTTCAAGGCCACAATCTCGACCCCTCTCCTGCCTATCATGTCCATGCTCAGTCCAGCCACAGGCTCCTTCCTGTTCAACAAGGGAGGCTGCCTGCTGCCTCAGGCAGTCACTCCCTTACCTTCCTGGGGGTGGCTTCTCTCACCGTCTGGGTCTCAGTTCAGTGTTACCATCTCATGGCTCCCAGTTCCCTTCCAGTCCTCCACCCTGGATGACATTCACAGTCCAGAGAGCCCCTCCGCAGGGGTTTGGCTGTGCTGAGGGCCGAGTGTCAGCACGCAGCTGGCCCGCCTCCCCCATAGTAAGGGAATTGACTGTCTGGTTGAGGGGCAGAGGTAAGCAGCCAATGACATGATCTGCTCTCGAGAGTAGAAAAGGGACCGAGTCTTAGGCTGGTGACCACAGAACAACTGAGGCAATCTGCTGGTGTCCCCTTCAAAACCACCTGTCAAGGTACCCTTCCCTAGAACTGTATCCAATGTCACTGTGGGACACTGGGAAACTGGAGGCTTGCAGGCAGGTCCACAAAGCCCCTCTGGTGCTAGGCTAGGGGACTCAGCCTCAAGGCCACCCCAGTTCCTCTCATGGAGCACATGAGCAGGATTCCTGGCCACAGGGGCCAGGCTACCACTGAGGAAGCCATCAGGAGCATGGCGGTAAAGCAACCGGGAATCTCATCCGAGGACTACCTTGACGGCCTCTCCAACCCAAGAGATCCGATCTTTGTTCTGTTTCTTTTTCTTCCCTTGATGCATTTTTTTGGGTGATGGCACCTCTGGGATGTTGTCGTCAACTTCGTCATCATCATCGGCCTCCTTCATTGCCATATTGGGACACCTGCAAAGTTGTGTGTTGTAAGGACCCTTTTATGAGCTGAGCCAAATCAACTGACACTGTTGGAAGTGGGAACAGGGACAGGTCTGGGATGCCCCCCGCCTGCACACCAGGTAAGCTCTTCTGTGAAGCACAACTGTACCAGCTGCCACGAGGACAGGTGGCCCAACCTACCTCCTCTTTAGACAAGCCTGCTTGCTCCGTCCGCTGCCACCAAATTTAACCATGTCCTTACAAGCTTTGCACTTTCCACACTCAGGCTGTTGACAAACCTAAAAAAATGCCATTAAAAATGCAAATCAGGGGCTGGGGATGCAGCTCAGTTGGTAGAGTGCTTGCCTCGCATGCACAAGGCCCTGGGTTCAATCCCCAGCACAAAAAAAAGAAACAAAACAAAACAAAACAAAAAACCCCACAAAACTAAACTGTCCATAAGGAACCAGTCATTTTGTGCGAGTTTTTAAGAACGGAAACATTCAACAACCTTATTGGAAGAAAAACAGAAGTTAGAAACAAGATACCATTCCAGACTGGGAACGGTTAAACAGTTGGACAGGTGACATGGGAAAGGAGAACATGCAGCACTCAGGAGATAAATTGGTAAAACCACCTTGGAGAGCATTTCCATATAAGTGCACACCACACCCCAGCCACTCCACCACCAAGACACTCCTCACAGGAGCCTTGCTCAAGGACGAGCTGTCATTTGTAATACTGAGAAGTTGCCTATCACCAAGGAACAAGCTAGGATGTTTGTAAGTGAACTACAGAGGGCTCCTCATTTCTATAGGTTCCACATCATGGGTTCAACCGGCCACAGATTAAAATATTTGAAAGAACACTGTGGACCTTTCCTTGCCATTATTCCCCTAAACACAGTATAAAAAACCATTTCCAGGTGGGCACGATGGTGCATGCCTGTAATCAGCTACTCAGGAGGCCTAGGCAGGAGGATGGCAAGTCCAAGCCCAGCAACCTAGGGAGATGCCGTCTCTAAAGGGCTGACAATGCAGCACGACAGGAGAGGCTTGCCATGCGTGCGGGAGGCCCTGTGTTCTAGTCTCAGCACTACAAAAGAAGTTTCCATAGCGTTTACATGGTATCTGGTATTATATGTGATCCAGAGTTGATTTGAAGTGTACAGAGGGGGCTGGGGTTGTACCTCAGGGGTGGAGCACATGTGTGAGGCACTGGATTTGATCTTCAGCACCACATAAAAATAAAGGTATTATGTACATCCACAACTAAAAATAAAGTGTGCAGAGGCTATTTGGAGGCCATATGCATGTACTATCCATCATATAGGGGACTAGAGCATGCAAGGATTTGTGTTCAAGGGTTGTCTTGGAGACAAAACCCCAGTTACTGAGAGATAGCTGTACGCACACCCGTACCCCACAACTCTGCTATAAGAAGCCCACAAGAACTTCTGTTCCAGAATGTTGCTGCAGCATTACGATGTTAATGTCATGGAGGAATACCCTGAAATATCAGGTAAAATGAGTTAACTGTCCACCTCTGTTAACACATAATAGTTGCATACAAGCATAGTTATATTACAAGACGTTAAGAAATTATAATCATTGGAATCATACATGCTAAACAAAATAAAACCAAAACAAGAATGGTGAGGAAATGCAAACCCCTGCTGAGGGCTGCCCTGAGGACACAAGGCAGGGCTGAGGCCAGCAGGAAGCGAGCAGCAGGCTCTTTAAGGAAGCCGTTGTACTTCTGCCTTTAAACAAAGGCAAGCTAAAACACTCCAAGATATGCCATCTCTGGGCCACAGAATTAGGGGGCTAATTCCTCTGAAGTAAACAGAGTTGTCCCTCAGTATCTGCAGAATCCGGGACTCATCCCCAAACAAGTAAAAAGTCAGATACTCAAGTCCCTTATGCAAAATGGCTATTTACATTGGAACATAAGTGCGTCCTCCCACTTTAAATCATCTCTAGATGTAGAATCCCTAACAATGCAAGTGCCACATACAGAATTGTCACACCATAACTGTTTGGGGAAATCACAAGAGGAAAGCCTGTTGGCATTCGGTTCAGATGCAATCTTTCAGAATACTTTTGATCAGAGGTTGGTTCAACTACAAGATGTGGAACCCATGACTACAGAGAGCCAACTACCTATGTAAAAAATTCACAAAGAGGCCTTCTAAGACCTCAAATTAAGTTGAATCAAGCACCTACTTTGTCAGGGAAATTATGAGACAGGGTGGCTGCCGGGAATGGCTTCCCGTCTCTGGGCGGTAGCCACTCCCTCAGCAAGCACATTCACTGCAAGCACAGTCAAGGCCCCAGGAACCAGGCTCCTCAGTCAGTGACAGTGGCATGGACAGTCAAGCACGGGGACATGCCTCCGACTGTCCTATGCAACATGCAGGCTCTCCCCAGACCATCACTCCCACCTGCTGTCAGGGCCACATCTGAGCATGAGTCTCAAGGCCTACAGACAGGAGCTGCTCAGGGATGTGCTGGGACCCCGCCAGCTCAGGGGAACCAGAGTGCAGCCCAGGTGAGGTTACCTCACAGACACCACACCGCCGGCGTTTAAAGGCATTCTCCTTGTCCTCCCTGTCATCCTTCTCAATCTGCTCCGCGAAGAAAGTGTCAAAGATCTGGTAGACCAGCTTGGTGGTAGTGGCTTTCGTGGGTCCTCTATCCTTCTCCTTGGCAGAATGCCTGATGGTCTGACGTCTTTCAGCGCGCCTGAGAGAAAAGCGTCTACCATTTTATGTGACCGGGACACTGGACATAAGAAACTGTGTTCCGGTGTCGGCTTTTCAGTTCAATTCCCACTGCATCCTTACCTTTGTCCCAGGGTGACCCCTGCCAACTTGATGAGGTCTCGCATGCAGGGGGTCAGGAAGATGGGCTGCTCATCGCTGTCCTTGGCATCATCATAACTCTCTACTTGGTTTACCACAAACTGGGCGTGTCGAAGGAGAGAATCCTCTGTGAACCGATTCAAGTTGATTGCAGAAGGGGGAACGGTGGTCTTGGGAAAAAAAGAAAAGCACATGTTTCTCCAACTCTTTTTTGTGGTGCCAGGGATGGAACCCAGGTCCTTGCACACCCCCAGCCCCAGTATCCTAAAAGAACTGAAAGGCAGTTTCTGCTAACTCTGGATGTGAATGTGAAGAGTCAAGTCACAGTCATGGTGGGTACAAATGGGAATGAACCCTAGATGATGCAGAACATAAACCTCTTACCTCGATCTTATTGATCAGGTCTTCATAGGTTGCGTCAGGATTGCCCTGTAGGAATTCAACTACTATCTTGCTGATGTAGATCTTCTCCTGCATCAGCCCAAATATTGGTGCATACTCTGGGCTGGGTTCCATCAGAATGTATTCAGCAAATGCTGGAGGGAACACATGATTGTTAAAAAAACAATGTGTAATGATCAAATCAGGGTAATTATTAGTACTTCCATCTCAAACATTTATCATTTCTTTGCAGAGATGTTCTTTTGTTTCATTTAAGAGACGGGGGCCTCACTATACTGCCCAAGCTTGGTCTCAAGCGACCCTCCTGCTTCAGCCTCCCATGTAGCTAGAGCTACAGGTGTGTGCTATTGTACCTGAGCATGTGATATTTTAAAAAGCATTTTGAACCTGATGGCATTTACACTGGCTAAAGGGCAGTAATACCGTTTAAAAGTCATTCCACAACCAAACAAACACAAGGACAACACACCAGCTCATCCTGAAGAGGCCTGTCTGGGCCAGCCAGAGCATGAAAACAACACTGAACAGAGTTTCCTATGTCCAGTGTCCCGGTCACATAAAATGTTCAGTGAGCTCATTTCTGTATTCTGGAATGTAATCTGGGTTTGAGTTGCAAGAGTAAGACCTGTGGTCAGGTGCAGTGACGCACGCTTGTAATCCCAGTGACCACGGAGGCTGAGGTCCTAAGCAACTTAGCAAGGCCCTATCTCAAAACAAAGACTGGGGATGTGGCTCAGGGTGGAGCACCTCTGGGTTCAAGCTCCAGTACAAATAGAGTTAAGACCTGCCTTTAAAACTAGAAGATCAAGCCGGGCGTGGTGGCACACACCTGTAATCCAAGCAACTTGGGAGGCTGAGTCAGGAGGATCGCGAGTTCAAAGCCAGCCTCAGCAACTTAGCAAGGCCCTAAGCAACTCAGTGAGACCCTGTCTCTAAATAAAATTCAAAAGAGGGCTGGGGATGTGGCTCAGTGGCCGAGTGTCCCCGAGTTCAAGCCCTGGTTCAAAAAAAAAAAAAAACTAGAACATCAGTTCCAAGGCCAGTGATAACATGAGAGGCCACCAACTGACCCATCGTCAAGTGGGGTTCTTCAAGCCCGTCAAAACTTCCCATGAGAGCCTCAACCACCAGGGAGGGCAAGAGCCAAGGCCCCTTCAGATTCAGAACAGCCTGGGCTTGGTCCGACACTTACAGGTGCTGAAGCCGATGAGCGCCTTTTCACCTCCATCAAAGCCAGTGATCCACCATTCATTAATGGGGCCAAGATTTTTGGCATTAACACCACCTGAGAGAGGAAGAAGAATTTTCCCAAAGGAAACTAAATAAGTGCACCGACTCACAGGACCCAAGAGGGCTATGTGGGGCTCTGAGGGCCCACCTCAGGGCTACTTTGCTTTCACTGGGCAAGGCAGAGACTTAAGCCCTAACTAAGGGGCAACAGTTCAGAGGACTCCTGCTTTAAAGTGTTTGGGGTTTGGTTTTAAACTATCAGACCCCAACAACCCTGTAACGTAACACCTACCTTCAAGAGACGGGTTATCTTCATAGATTGGTTTTGCTGTACCAGAGAAGAGAAGCTCCACGTTCTTCTCGATGAGGCCAGTGTCGATCGGGCACAGGTGACCTCGCTTACAGTACACACTAGACAGGCAACAAAGGGAGGCTCACCAGCTGACCCGGGAAGGCGGGTTGTGGCTTGCGATTAGGATCAGGCATAAGGCAATGGACTAATCCAAGTATTAGGCGTGGTTTTCTTTTGGGCTGCTGGAACACGAGGTTAGTACCAGGGCATCTATCCAATTCTCCCCCCTGCACATCTAAAGAACGTGGGTGTGCAAGTGACACTGAGGTGAGACAGTGGGCAGCTGGGTGTGGTGGTGCATGCCTGTAATTCCAGCACCTCAGGAGGCTGAGGAGCCTGAGTCCATGTTCAAGGTCACCCTCAGCAACTCAGTGAGGCCCTGGCTCAAAATGAATCATAGGACTGGGGATGTAGCTCAGTGGTAAAGTGCCCCTTGTTTCCATGCCCAGTACAAAAAAAAAAAAAAAAACCCACAATGTGAGAAACACTGGCTTCTAGACCAGACTACTCACACGCCCACCATGCTGCGCAACGACCTGTCTAGCTCCAGAACATTTCCATCACCAAAAATAAAATCTCGTACCCATTAAGCTGTCACTCTCCATTCCCTCAATCCCTAGCAACCGCCGATCTACTTTGTTCCTATAGATTTACCTATTCAGGGTGTTTTATGTTATATATAGTTAATTTGGGTTATGTGAATCACACTTCAAGAAAATTAAGGTGGGCATGATGGTGCAGGCATGTAATCCCAGCTTCTTGGGAGACAGAGGCAGGAGGATCCCAAGTAGGAGGCCAGCCTCAGCAGCTTAGTGACACCCTGTCTCAAAACAAAAACTAGAAAGTACTGGGGATATAGCTCAGCAGTAGAGTACTCCAGATTCAATTCCTGGTACCCAAAACAAAAATTCCATGACATAAAGTTAGATTATAGAACATATAAAAAGGGAGGTTTGTCAGGGAGGAAACGCCTGTTCCTCCTATTGGGGGTTCAATCTTAAACCTAAAGAGGGCATCCACATTTCTATTGCCCAGACACCCCTGGACATTCAGGAGCAAGTTCTTCCATAAGTGAGGAATCAGAAGAGGACAGACTTCAAACTTTTTATTTGCAGTGCTGGGGCTTGAACATAGGGTCTCAAGCATGCCAGGCAAATGCTCTACGACTGACATGCACTCTAGCCCCTTCCAACTTTTTATTGAAGTCCTCGAACACAGCCTGTGCATGTTAGTGTTCTACCACTGAGCTGCACCCCAGTCAGAATTTTTAAAAGATACTTTTATTTATTATTTTTTAGTTGTCAATGAATCTTTCTATTTTGTTTATTTAAATGTGGTGCTGAGGATCGAACCCAGGGCCTCACCCATGCCAGGCAAGTGTTCTATACTGAGGCACAACTCCAGTCCCAGAATTTTTTAAGTAATAAACTTAACACCCAGAGTTGAGCCCCAGACCCCAAGCCAGACTATGGACAGACTCCACAGCCCTGCCTGCAGGACCTAAGATCCAGTGGGAAAGACAGGAACTGTGTGTATCAAAGGGGTGCCTACAGGAGGAAGGATCAATCCCCGGCCTGACAGGCTCTCTCTCCACAGAAGCAACGCTAGAGAGAAACCCAAGTTCTCTAGGCAGGGACAAGACCTACTGGCTCATAGGCTGGACCCTGCCTGTGACTTGTTTCCATCACATGCAAAGTTGCTGAATAACCCAGGCAGTCTAGTTCCAGGGAAGCAAGTCCTCAGTATCTTCCCTGGACAAGAATGGGTCCACAGCAACCCCTGACTAGAGGAGGCAGCAGAGGCCTTCAGGCCTGCACTAGCCCCAGCCCCAGCTCCGAGGATGCCACAGGGAGGCCCTCGGGCCTGACCCGATGATGTGTCTGCCACCTCAGGCTTCATTCAGGCCCATCAGGGATCTGTTGCCCTACTTTGGGCCTGACCCTGAGGCCAGCTGGAAGCCAGACAACATCCTGACATGGGTCAGGATCATAGTGGTAGGGGAGGAGGAGGAGGGAGAGAGGCATGTCAACCATGGGGAGTGTGGTGTGGCTGCAGTAACACACGTGGGTCCTGTCCTAGCCAGCAGGAGAACCCAGGCTGGGAAAGGGTGCAGTGCAAGGAACTAGGTCCATCCCCATAAACAGCCCATGAGGCCCTGTGTGACTAGCCCTACCACATCCTGGGCCCGGCTCTCATGAGGCCACACCAGCTAACCCCCCACAGCCAGCACAGGCTCACTGGAGCCCTCAGGAATGCCACCACCTCCACCCCTGGCTCTCCCCAGTCAGTTCTCTTGTGACCAAGGAGCTTATTCCAGGTATCGCCCTCTCAGATGGTCTTTCTCCCACCTATGTTCAATAGGCTTTGAAATTTGTTAGAGCTGTTATGGGTAGAGGGAACATCACTAATCCAAAACCCCCAAATACTGAGCACCACCATGACAGCACAAGTGGAAATTTCCACCCCTGACCTGTGTAACGCAGACGCACTGAAAGAGCATATAAAACACAAACGCGAGTGACTCTCATGTTTAAGCTTGGGTCCCATCCAAGAAATCTCATGTACATATTAATATTCCAAAATCCAAAAACATCTCAAACACTTCTGATCCCAAGGATAGGGAATGCTCGACCTATACTACCTGGCAGGTGTCACTTATTTTGTCTCTTTGAAGGCTAGGTCTTGATAGGACCTAGATCAGCACCCAGCACAGAGCTGACCTTCAAGAAGGATACAGACTGGAGACTTAACATGTAGAGATGTACAACCAAAATACAAAAATTATACCTGGGCAAGGTCTATTATACCTCCACCAACTTTGTGCTCTTACTCAGATGGTTAGCAGCTTAAGAAACGTTGCAGATTAGGTGCTACAGACTTTTCCAGGACAGCAAGAACTCCAATGACTTTGGGGACATGCCTTAACACAATGAAGCAAACACCCACATGCAAGCGCATCAGTTACCTGAAGCATGTCAGTTTGTGTTGGGGAAGAGCCTCGTAACTCTCAAAGCCAGATTCATTTTCGTCGAAGATGGACAGTTTTTCATTTGTCAACATCTGGGGCTCCTCCAGCTGAGGGACATGGGACCATTAAAGCAGAAGCACACGAGGCGGGAGACAAAAGGGTGACAACAGTGCTGGAACTTACTGCATCAGGAGGGTGCTGCTCATACTTGAGGTCAACGTCATCCAGGTACTGCCCGCATTCGATGCACCTGGGTGGCTGAACCTGTGGGAACAGGAACAGAAATGGCCTCAGAGGCAGTGGCAGCAACCCCCACAGCACCACACCAGCTGCCTCATCCCCACATGTATGTTTACCTTGGGGTTCACGACGGTTTTGTTCCGAGTAGATTTTTTCTCAGCTCTGAGAATGAAGCACAAAAGCGATTGTACTTTAATCAATTCAGAATATATCCAAATCCACCCTGTCAGAATGATCAATCCACCCTACACACAAACACCAGCTGCCACAGTGACTGCCGAAGCCCCAGGTCACTAGTGGTTCTTTACTGCCTGAGGAATCCTGCCTCATGCTGCAGAATTGGAGTGTCCTGGTCACCAACCCAACTCAATGGCTAAGGTTGCTCCAGCAACTAAAAACTTCCTCCTTTCAAGAACTGTCTTAACATTATGATCTGCTTCATATAAACAAAAAAATTCTTACGGTTCTTTGGGTGTAGTTTTTCGTCTCTTTTCCTCCTAAATACAGAAGACAAAAGCAGAAAAAATTGTAAGAAATTCTACATCTGTATGGGGCTTCTGTGTTAACTCCACAATGTGATTATCACAAAACTCATGAGATAGGGAAAAAGGTAGTGAGAGGACCAGGAGGCAAGACCCGACTCACCCCAGTGTCCAAATCTTACAACCAAAAGTCTTAAAAACCAAAGACTTCCTTAAGAGTCTTAAGAGGCAATTTAAAACAAACCCTAGCTTTCCTGTACAAGTGGTACCTTAGGAAAGCAAGTAATTGAATTGTGTCCCCTCCAAATTCTTACATTAACCCATTAAGTCTCAAGTTCTTAATTCTATTTCAATAAAATTGACACAGATACCTTAAAATAGAAGTCATAACCTAGAGTATATAACCTGCATGTATTTTTTCATGTAAGAAATACATAGTATGTACATTCAAATGCTCTTATGGGTCACCTATTACTCTCAAAGCAGTCCTCTAAAACATTTCAAAGTTACCATAAGTGGTCTATTTGTTGCACAATTTAAATTTCTTGGGCGTTCCACATCTGGGACTATGAGACAAAACAGGTTAAAACTCAGTGGGGTGCTGACTATATTCAGAGACGGGGCTTTTTAAGAAGCCCGATGGAGGACAAAGGGGAGGTGAATGATGTCCTTAAAGAGGAAGGGAGGAGACCAGAGCCCACTCTCTAGGTGCCAGCCCAGAGGAAAACCATGTGAAGACAGCAAGGTGGTGGCTGTTTGAGCCAGAGCAGCCTCTCTAGAAACTAACGCTGCTGCCACCTTAGCCTTTTACTTCCAGCCTCCAAACACATGAGGAAATGTCAGTAATTTGAGCTGCCCGATTTGTTATGGCAGCCTGAGCAAACTCACAGGGAAATTTTTAGAATGGGCTCAGGTAAGCCAGGTGCAGCAGTGCACCCCTTTGATCCCAGCAATTCAGGAGGCTGAGGCAAGAGAATCACAAGTTCAAGGCCAACCTGGGGAATACAGCAAGGCAGTCTAAAAAAAAGATTTTTTGAAGGGCCAGGGATGTAGCTGAGATAGAACACTTGCCTAGCACAGGCAGGTTATGGGTATGATCCCCAGTGCTGCCAAAACTCAGGTTAGCAAAGGACAGTCTTAGATTACTGCCACTTTGCAACTTCTAGCAAAATCATGGATGCAATGACAGTTCAAAACAATAAGGACTGGGGCAGGAAGTTCAGTGGTAGAAGGCCCTGGGTTTGATCTTCAGCGATAAAAAAAAAAAAAAAAAAATTGAGAGTTGAAGGATCTTTATAATGGATGGATCAGGTTGATGCCACCTCAACTCAGGACCAAGCTTACTCCCGAGAGACGACTGTGCTTCCCAGGTGATAGTATAAGAAGTACACAGCACCACCACGTCCTAAGTTCTCTAGTAACAACCTGCATCTAGCCAAGCAGCCTGAAGGAGATAGGGTTGGAAAGAGGTACAAACCAGTAAAATTCAGATAGGACACTACAGATAACTTTCTTAATTTCTTAGAAATTTATAAATTTCTTCAAAGAAAGAAATTTTAAAAATTAAAAAGACAAATTTCTTAGAAATTTGTAGACCAAGAAAACTAGACAGAGGTTTAGGACATCTCAACCAAATACAGTCCTGCACTGCATAACATCCTGACTGATGGACCACACATCCAATGGCGGTTCCATGAAACCACTGTCACCTGCTGATGTCATAGCTGTCTTCGTTTGTGTACGTACACTCATGTTCACACCAAGACAAAAATCACCTAAGGACCTATTTCCCAGAAAATAGCCCTGTCATTAGGTAGCATATGATTGTACATTGTCTAGATCTTCTTTGGTTCTATGATTCAAACTCTAAAAACAAGAGACAACCAGGGAAATGTGAACGGACTAGATGTATTATCTGATGTGTGATAACACCCTGTGGTCAGGTTTAAAATGACTCCTTCCTCTGAGATTTCTCCTGTGTATTAGTAATATGTCTGATTTGTGCAACATCACAGAGGACAAGGCTCAGGTGAAGAGAAAGGGAAGAGTTTAGTTTTTTAATTTCTTCAAATTTAGAAATTTGCTGGGCTGGAGATGTAGCTCAGTTGGTAGAGTTCTTGCCTTGCAAGCACAAGGCCCTGGGTTCAATCCCCAGCACCACACACACAAAAAAAATTTGCTTGGCCATAGCTGCTATCTGTTGAAGACTAAGGACAAGTATGTGGAGATTCGCAACCTTTGGTATACTGAGTATGTCTGACTATTTTCATAATAAATGAGAGCTCAAAAAATTTTTTGCATAGTGCTGGGAATTGTGCCCAGGACCTGGTACATGCTAGGTGAGTGCTTCACCCCCAGTCCTAAATAAAATCCCCCCCCCCTTTTTGGTACTAGGGATTGAACCCAGGGGCACTCCACCACCGAGTCACATCCCCAGCCCTATTTTGTATTTATTTAGAGACAGGGTCTCACTGAGTTGCTAAGGGCCTCACTAAGTTGCTGAGGCTGGCTGCGAACTCACGATCCTCCTGCCTCGGCCTCCCAAGTGCTGGGATTATAGGCGTGCGCCACCGCACCTAGCGCTAATATCCCATTTTGAAACACTTGGCCAATCGACTTTATGAGATGCAATGAGATTGAAAACACGGCCTTTACCTTTTCATCCTCATCCTTCTCATCGGACATTTGCGGAGTTACTCGTTCAGGCTCTTTCTCGTCGGGTCTCCGTTTGGCAGCTCTATTGGGTGGACAAACATGTCCAATGTTAGCTCAGAAAAACTTCCCAGCTTGTGCCAAATGACAAAATAATGCCTCCCTATTGAAAAGCAGAATGTTCATGGGGGCTCTGAAGCAGGTAGCTAACTTGTCTCCCTAACACAAGGCCCACAGAAGCCCCAGCAGTCCCTGAAGACATGGGGCCTGCAGGAGGTGCTGGAAGTCAAGACATGACTGCCGGGTGCAGAGAAGGGCGGGGCCTGGCACAGTTTGGCACCCAGCCCTACCCACTACACTTGCCTTCAAACCCCAGCAACCATTCCCCGTGACTCCTGTATCGTCCAAGGTTGCTAGAACAGAGGTTTCAGTAATTAGGATGACAAACACAAGCAATTAGTTACTTACAGGTCTTTGGGCTGACTTCTCAATCTCCTTTCATCCTGACAAGGAAAGGGGAGGAAGGGAGAGAAATAAAGGAGGGAAAAATCAGTTTGAGACAGACAGCAAGATAAAATGTCAATACCAGGCTGGGGTCGTGGCTCAGTGGTAGAGCACTTGCCTAGCATGTGTGAGGCACTGGGTTCGATTCTCAGCACCACAAAAGTAAATGTCCATTGACAAAAAAAGTCAATACCAGAAAACAGGCTAAAGTCTTCAGCACTGTAGAACCAGAGTACAGGACACCCTGGGCAGGACTACAGCATAGAGATGAGGCTTCAAAAATTTACTCTCCAATTTCCCCAACCTAC
>JAJEJO010002066.1:90861-139908 GCA_020662805.1 Glaucomys volans
CCCCCCCCCCCCGAAAATAAACCATCTAGACAGGGGTTGGTAAACTGCTCCTGTAGAGGAGCCAGTGTTTTCAGTTTTGTGAGCCATGGGTTTTGTATCGTGATTATCCCTCTCCGCCACTATACCACAAGAGCAGTCACAGAAAGTGTGTGAATGAGAAGATGTGGCTGTGTTCCCAGAAAACTTTACTAGAGGGACTGGGGCTCAGTGGCAGAGCGCCTGCCTCACACATGTGAAGCACTGGGTTCAATTCTCAATACCACATGTCAATAATTGAATAAAATAAAGGTCCATCTACAACTACAAAAATATTAAGAAAAAAAGAAATACAACCAGTATCTGACAGGAAAGGATTTAAAAAAAAAAAAAAAAAAAAGGCATTCCAACAATCTTCGGGGCTTCACAGCAGGACTACTCAACCCGTTTTCCTAAATATTACATCAAACCTATCATTTACCCAATTTTCCACTGACCTTTATGCCAAGTGTTTTTCTTCAACAATATCCATAATACCAATAGATTAAAAGCCAAAGAAGGCAAAAATAAGCATGAGAAATCTGAAGTAGAGCTATTAATATAAAATTAAGTTCAAGAAAAAGTATTTTCAGAGATAAAGGGGAACATTTCATAACCATTATAGAGTAACTTCTTCATGAAAGTGTAACAATCCTAAATGTGTATGTACCTAAAATTTCAAATACATGAAGTAAAAATTAATAAAACTAGAAAGAAGTCCACAATCATATTTGGAGATTTTACGTCCCCTCATTTTGCTGGAGTGAGTAATGACACTATCAGCCACCTTGACCTATTCCTTATTTATACAGAAGTATACACAAATGACAAGTAGGAAATAAGGATAGACTATGTTCTGTCATAAAATAAGCTTTGAGAAATTTTAAAAATTTGAAATCATGCAGACAATGTTTCCTGCATGTTTCGTACACTTGAAATCACCTTAAGAAACAGATATGTTATTTTGTGTAAAGGACTTGAGCAGACTTTGATATCAGAAGGTCCTGGCACCAGCCCTCCAAAAACTTAGGAAACTGCTATGTTTTTGTTTTGGGTACGGGATTTTTTTGGTGTGGCTGTGGGCGCTGAACCCAGGGGCACTCTACCACTGAGCTACATTCCCAGCCCTTTTTTTACTTTTTAATTTGAGACAGAATCTTACTAAGTTGCCCAGGCTGGCCTAGATCTTGCTATCTTCCTGCCTCAGTCTCCCTAGGAACCAGGTTATAGGCATGAGCCACTGTACCCAGCTTGTTTTAGGTTTTAAACAAGCTCACTTGGCTGAGTAGGAGGCAGGGAAGCTGGCTGGGGAGCAAGGGGAGAACAAGACTCAAAAGGATATAGCAGGCAAGCTGTTAAAGGAGGAAGCCTTCTGGAACGAGCTGAGCACCGATCAAGACCTCTGGAATGGAGAAGGCCTCAGGAGAAGCAGGTTTCACACCAGTCTCAGTCTAAAAAACACAGGCCTCTCCAGCACAGTGCAGAGACAGAACAACAATGCTCACTACATCAGCACAGACACGTGACATGACCCGGCAGAGCCAGTTGCCCATGGTATGTGGGGCTGAGTTTGAATCCCAGAGCCCTATTTCCAACCAAATGGGAACATGAGAATAGAGTTAATAAAGATTTTGCCTTTACTCGCTCATCAACTTCTTCCGTTTCATTGTGAGTCCCTGGTCTGGCTTCTCTATCCAGCTCCTCCTCCGGTTTCTGTTTAGGTGTTCTGCCACATAAAACAAAAGACGTGTCAGTCGGCTGGGGGGCTGGAGCCACTTCAGGCACCCCAAAGGCTTACAGTGGTCTCCTTCCTAGACTCAGGGCATAGGCCACTTTATCTGCAGTGCAGGGAACCCAAAAAGCATTAGTTACTTTGGACTTAAGACCTTCAGAAATACTACTTCATGTTTTTTGGTGCTGGGAATTGAAACCAGGGCCTCACACATGCCGAGTGTACGTTCTACCACTGAGCTACAGCCCCAGCCCTTCACAGAATACTGATCAGAGATGCCAGTGGTTGACAACAACACAGACAGGAAGACTCCACTGCCTGGACCCACACAGGAATTCTGTCTGATGGAGGAAGGTGGGCATCTAACCTTTGGAGAAGGGCCGAGTCCTGGTCTATGCCAGCCACTGTGGAAAACTGGTTGTATGAGGGATCCGAGTCTTTCTCTGTCCACCAGGGACGTGCACATGGATCAGGTACTCAACCCATCTCTGGACTCAGGTCCTTTACATGGGATGTCAGAGGCTTGAGAAAATGCGATACTTTTCACTGTGCCATCATGCTCTACGGTGGCCCTGAGAGTGTGCCAGGCTGGCCTACTCATGGGGCAGGTGGGTCAGCCCCACCTAAGACTTGGCTGTGGGGTTGGGGTTGTGCCTCAGTGGTAGACCCCTTGCCTAGCTTGTGTGAGGCACTGGGTTCGATTCTTAGCACCACATAAAAATAAGTAAATAGAGGTCCACCAACAACTAAAAAAAAAAAAGACTCAGCTGGTGAACTGGATGAATGCTGCTATGCTGTTTTAAGCAGCTGAGCTTCGGGGAAGGCTGTCACCAAGCACTATCAGAGCAAGGGGTAACTGACAGAGCCTCTCACGAGGCCATGGGGCACCACCTGACAGCCTGCTGTATGACTACCCTGAGGGCAGGCCAGGGCCAGAAAGAACCCCAGCTGACTTCAGCCTTCACTGTGGTGGTCTGACCTTCACAAAGAGAACTTCCTCATGCACCACGAGCAGGAGTCACGCACCAGCGCTCGGAACTCTCGTTACTGTACTAAAACCCTCAAGTTAGCAATTAGGTGTCAACGCGCAAAGGCAAGTTAACTATACTTACGGTTCTTTGGTTTGACTTCTGAGTCTCCTGTCTTCCTAAGAGGGAATAAAAAGACTAGTTATTTTTTCATGTGGTCCTGATCTTTGTGTTCTATGGAAATAACATACCTACACTGGTCCTATCATCTAGTTGGTAGGAGTAAATTCTCTGCTTTCAAGACAATTCCACCCCCAACTCTTTTTTGAACCAGAGGCACTTAACCACTGAGCCACATCCCCAGTCCTTTTTAATATTTTAGAGACAGGGTCTCACCGAGTTGCTTAGGGCCTCACTAAGTTGCCGAGGCTGGCTTTGAATTCAAGATTCTCCTGCCTCAGCCTCCCGAGCCACTGCGATTACAAGTGTGAACCACTGCACCCGGCTCCCCTTCTTTTTGATGGGGCAAATGGAAGAGAATAAGGAAATTCTTAGAAAATAGATCCTTTTCTTTTTTTGTGATGCTGGGGATTGAACCTGGGGCCTTGTGCTTGCGAGGCAAGCATTCTGCTGACTGAGTTATATCCCCAGCCCTAGAAAATAGATCCTTTAACACTGTATTTTAAGCTAGTAGTCCCAGCTACTTGGGAGGCTGAGGCAGGAGGATCATTGGAGCTCGGAGGATCGTTGGAGCTCAGGGCTTTGAGATCAGCCTAGACAATACAAACACCATCTCTAAAGAAAACATTTTTTTTTTCTTTTTTAATAGTACTACAGATGGACCCCAGGACCTCACCCATGCTAGGAAGGTGCTCTGCCACTGAGCTACACCTCCAGTCCAGAAAGAATTTTATATCAGGATGATGCTATAGAATGTAAGTACCTTTCCATGTTTAAATAGTTAAGTCTTGGCACTAGGGATGTAGCTCAGTTGGTAGAGTGCTTGCCTCACATGCACAAGGCCCTGGGTTCAATCCCCAGCACCGCAAAAAAATAAATAAATAGTTAAATCTTCACCAAGACTGTCAGAAAGAGGCAGGTGGGCAAGTGAGGGGACAGACAAACTGATTAAGTAGCCAAGGTCCAGATAGCCCCTGAGGCCTGCCACTGGGGTCTTACGATCACTATCACAACCTATCACGTATCTTCTTAGGGACAGCTTGGGGACTGCTGAGCTTTCTGGCCAAGTTAAGGCTATGAGATCATGCGTGACACTCTTCCTGCACACTGCCCACTCCCTGCCCTCACGCCTAGAACCAGTGGGGACTGGAAGATCATGGTAGAATTAAAAAAACATGGAGGTAACAAGGTATTACTCTTTCTTCTCTCTCTTCCTCTTCAGTGTGTGTTCCTGGGGTCACTGTTTCCGGTTCTGTTGTAGTAGGTTCGGCAACTCTGTCAAACAAAATAAAATACACAGGTTCATTTCCCAGAAGCAGTTTCAGAAAATCTACCTTCCTAACCCCAAAGCAAATGTCATCTCAGCAGCCCAGAGGGGTAATATTCATTTTACATGTAATGTTTGATAAAACCTTTAAATGAGGCTCTGATAAGAAAATACCAGTTTTCCTCAATTCATTCTTTTCAATGGAGAATTTTACCTGAATCAAACAGTTACTTATCTGACCCCATCCTTAACAGGTCTATGGTTGCCAGGGAAACTCACTATAAACTTCTCTCTTCAAACTTTCTGGGAAATTTCCAAAATTGAGATGAAACACAAAGAACAAAAAAGTATAAGAATTATTCTTACAATTCAGCGGCCGTAACTCTACGTCTCTTCTCTTCCTGTGGAGGGAGGGGAGGGGGAACAAAAAGACAAAGAACACTGGATTCAAAGAAAAAAATCAACACCAAACGCATAAGTCGAATTATCAAGTAAATACATGTGATGTGGTTAAAAGCAGGGTGGGGCTGGGTGGCTCAGTGGTGGAGTGCTTGCCTAGCATGCACTGGTCCCATTCACAATGCTGCACAACAAAAGAAAAAAATGACAGGAAAAGAGGGCTGTCAAGGTCTGGGGGAGATCTGGTAAACTGTCAGTCTGACTGCAATGCCCCATAGCTCCCCAAACCAAGGCAAGGCCATGTGTGATTCCTACAGGCTGCCTAGGGATGCTATAAAGAATCAGATTCTCAGGTCAGGAATTCTTCAGTACTGGGAAAAAACAGTGGGAGTTTGGGATTCACATCAGGAAGCAATGATGATGCCTAACGAGGACACTAGCTCCTTCTTCAGATGGACACCCTAGAACACTGTTTCCCTAAGGTCACAAGATTTTCCATCTCTAGGATAATTGTTTATTTAACTTGAAAGGGATAAACGATGTGATGAGGTCGGAATGTAGTTCGGTGGCAGAGTGCTTGCTAGCATAAAGCCCCAGGCTCCATCTTCAGCTTCAAAAAAAAAAAAAGTTATGATGAAAACCAATCTGTATGCTGTTTGACAACTAAGGGGTTTGGAGTACTTCTCAGTGGTAAAGCACTTGCCTGGTGTGCACAGGCCCTGCGTTCAATCCCCTAAACTGCAAAATATATACACGTGCCTGTGACAAAGCTGCGTGTGATGATACACATATACACAAACGTGAAAACCGATGCCATCTGAACAGTCTAGACTGTACCAATGTTAATTTCCTGGGGGTCTGTTGCCGTTCATACATTACAGCCTAAAATGTCATCATTGGTGGAAAGTGGGACAAAGGTACCTCTGTACTATATTACATGGAACATTCATATATGAAACATCTGAATATATGAGTATACACAAAATTCTGGGGTGGGATGTAGCTTAGTGGTAAAGTGCTTGCATAGCATGTGTGAGGTCCTCAGTAATTTTTGCCTCCAAATGCCTTTAGACTCAAACTAACATTTTTTTCCTGGGTCCTCCAGCCTGCCAGCCTGTTCTTTCAGCTTCCACCATCTTTGAGTCAAAGTTTAGTTAAGGTTAGTTGTCAATGGACCTTTATATTAGTTATATGGTACTGAGAATCAAACCTAGTGCCTCACACATGCTAGGCAAGCACTCTACCATTGAGCTACAACCTCAGCCCCCATCTGAGTTTTTTTTTTTTGCGGTGTTGGGGATTAAACCCAGGGCCTTATGGTTGCAAGGCAAGCACTCTACCAACTGAGCTATATCCCTAGTTCCCGTCTGACATTTTGTAGGTATATATATCATACGTTTCAAAACACACACACACACATACACACACACACACTACCAGTTGCTTCTCTGGAGAACTCCAACTTGACAGGGTATGAACCATATGCTACGTCATCTCATCAGCATGTACACAAAAATGAGAGTTCAGAATTGATAACGCCAGTGTTACCTGGTCTTTTTCTTCTTCGTCAGAGTCATCTGAATTTGCCCTTTCAGGTTCTTCCTCAGGTTTCCGTTTAGCAGGGCTGTCACACAGAATGGGGCAACTGTTAGTTCACAGTGGCCCTTGCCCTCCAGTGGGCCCAGGATGACTTGTAGCCCTCCTTCCCAAAGCAGTCGTTAGGCCTGATGCAAGACCTAGATGCCTTCTTCCCTCCCAGGAGAAGCTTTTATTGGCCGGATGTTGAAAGAGGCTTAAATTTAATATTTCTTTGAATGACAGATTTAGGATAATTCTACTTTGCATGCCCTAAGAAATTATGCATCTCGATACTGAGCAATGGCTGCCAATGTCACAAAGAGAACAGACATTACACGCCTCTGACAGAGACACTGTACCATCTATAAAGAAATCAGCCTCAAAAAAATAAAAAGCAAGGCACAACAGCACACTCAGCAACTCAGCAGGCTGCGACAGAAGAATTCCAAGTTTGAGGTCAGTCTCAGCAAATTAGTGAGGCCCTCAGCAACTAAGTGAGACCCCATCTCCAAATAAAAAAGGCCTGGGGTGGAGCTTGGTGGTAAAGCACCCTTGGGTTAAATCCTCAGTACAAAAAAAGTTGTGCTAAGGACATAGCTCAGTGGTAGCACGCTTGCCTAACATGCCTGGAGGCCCGGAGCTAAACCCCCAGTACAGAAAAAAAAAGTTTGTAAAAGTCATGAAAACAGTATGTTTACATTGGAATGGCATGTTTGGGATTTATTTTAAAGTGATATGATTAGGAGATGAAACAATGGCCATTTGTAACTGGATGCCAGCTAATGAGTATTCAGGGGTTCACTATACTATAATTTTGTGTATACTTGAGAAGTTTTCTGTAAAACTAAAAGAAGATGAGATCTTCAGAAATGCTGTTCAAGGGGCTGGGGTTATAGCTCAGTGGCAGAGTGCTTGCCTGGCATGTGTGAGGCACTGGGTTCGATTCTCAGCACATAAAGTTCTATCGATAACTAAAAAAATATTTAAAAAGAAATGCTGTTTTTGAATGTCAACAAAAACTGCAAGATGGAACCTATGCAGGGGGTTTAGTTCAGTAGAACAGCATATGCCCAGCATGTACCAGGCCCTGGATTCTACCTCCAATACAGTGGGGGGAAAAAAAGGAAAAATCTATGCAACAGTGTTGGCACTGCTAATTATACCTTATCTATTCCATGTTTTACCAAAAAGCCTGCACCAAGAAAAGGCAGCAATCCATTCTTTGCATACTGACCCCTTTGAGAAATGAGATGTGATGGTGGTCTGCCTGGTAGTTCTCCTTGTAACCTTGGGACTAGATGAAGCTTCAGCTGTTGAAGGAGAAAAAAAAGAAAAAGCCAGTATGAAAAGACAAGTCCACAGCCCTAGCTATTACAGAAAGTCAGGGACTGAGGATGAATTATCCGGAGGCTTTTAATTCTAGTCAATAACCAGCAGGAGGACTGCAAATTCGAGGCTAGCCTCAGCAATTTAGGGACATTTACAACTAGGGATGTAGCTCAATGTAAAACGCACTTAGGTTTAATCTCCAGTGCCAAAACTAATTCGAAGTATGGTCTGGTGAGCGTGGACATTATAAAGTTGAAAAATCCTGAACCATCTGAACTCAGGAAACAGCTACACAAGTCTAAGGAAGTATACACAAGAAAAACCCAAAAGGCTGGGGTATAGCTCAGTGGTAGAGCGTGTGCTTAGCATGTGGGAGGCCCTGGGTTCCATCCCCAGCATCAAAAAGAAACCAGGAAAATGCTCCCCAGGGGTACACAAGTCAAAGCCTGTGCCCTCACATGCACTACAACCTCCTCCAAGGCTGGAAACAAGCCAAGGGTTCTTACACTTAGTCTCACTATCAGACTTGCTTCTTCTGGGCCCACGAGGTTTGGAACCGGGTTTGGGGGTGTTTGCATCCGCCATTCTCACTCTCCTGTCTGCACGGCTTGCTTGGCTCCCGTTTTCTAGATGGCCGTTCGTTTCTCGACTGACAGTGTGAGCTCCGTTCTCCAAGGACAAATCTTTATTTAAAAGGGATTTGACTTTAGCCAGGTAGCCCTCCTACAGCAGGAAAGGATAATTTAAGTAGCAGTGAATGTAAACAAGTGGCAATAAGAACAAGGGAACAAACACAAGCGTTTCCTTTACAATTATCAGGCAACAAGGGGTGAGGGCGGTTTCTCTGCCTCCTTGGTCACAGACAAGTTACAGGGAGGAGATGTTTCTGGTACCCAAGATGCTGGGAATTGACTTACCTCAGATAATTCTTCTTTATGTAATTTGGTTTCCAAATCACATAACTGATTCTTTATTTCTGTTTGCAGAAATTCATGCAAGAGATTCAATTTTTCCTTCACACACTCCTAAAGGGAAGAATATATATTTATCAGTCCCCAAACTCCCAAGATATTAACTAATGGACTAACACACAAGTAACTCAACTGCCTGGTTATATCACAATGACTGAACAGCAGGCAGCGCTGTCTCAGCCAAAATACTAAATATAGTCGGTCTCCATATTCACAAATTCTGCATCCAAGGATTCAACCATCCTCAGATGGAAAATATCCTTAGAAGAATTTCATCTGGGTTGGGTGGAATGGCACGCACCTGTAATCCCAGCAACTCAGGAGGCTGAGGTAGGAGGATTGCAAGTATGAGGCCAGCCTCAGCAATTTAGCAAGGCCCTGTTTCAAAATAAAAGGGGCTGGGAGTGTACCTCAGTGACAGCAATAGCTTGCATGCTCAAGGTCCTGGGTTTGATTCTAGGCACTATACAGAAAAGTTTTTAAAAGTAGAAGCTGGGAACAGTGACACTCTGGCAGCTCAGGGGGAAGGATCATTTGAGCCCAGGAATTTGACAGTCTGGGCAACCTAGTAAGACCCTGACTAAGAATAAAACTTTAATTTTTTTTCTTTTTTTACGTTGTAGACAGACACAATCTTATGTATTTATTTATGTATTTATTTGTGGTGCTGAGGATCAAACCTAGTCCCTCACATGTGCAAGGCAAAGCACTGTCACTGAGCTATAACTCCAGCCCCAAGAACAGCATTTCTGAAGACCTCGTCTTTTACTTTTACAGAAAACTTCAAATATACACAAAATTATAGTATAGCGCACCCCTGAATACTAATTAGCTGGCATCCAGTTACAAATGGCCATTGTTTCATCTCCCAATCATATCACTTTAAAACAAATCCCAAACATGACATTCCAATGTAAAAACCCTAGCCCACAGAGGTACAGCCCTAGTCCTTGAATTTAAATCTTAAAAAAAAAAAAAAAAAAAAACTTGAGGTTACCTTTTCTGTTAAGCTGTCTCTTTCCAAGTCTTTGAGCCTGGTGAAAGAAAACAAGGGAGAAAGAAAGAATGAAATACTCATTAAGTAACTTCATTTTCCTGTGAGAATCAATACCATAATTGTCATGAATTTTAGAATTAAGCTTAAATGCTATAATACAAATATGGTGGCTTTCCCCTGGTCCCCCACAATGTCTAGCGTGTGCTTCCACAATGCCTACACAAGAAGTCATGTGTGACCTGAACAAGGCTGCTTTTTTTTTTTTAGAACCAGGGATTGAACTCAGGGGCACTTGGCCACTGAGCCACATCCCCAGCCCTATTTTGTATTTTATTTAGAGACAGGGTCTCACTGAGTTGCTTAGGGCCTCGCAAGTTGCCGAGGCTGGCTTTGAACTCGTGATCCTCCTGCCTCAGCCTCCCGAGTCGCTGGGATTATAGGCGTGTGCCACTGCGCCCGGCTAAGGCTGCCTTCTTGAGGTTGGTTTTCTGGAGATGAGGGACAACACAGGAGTTCTATAACAGATGTTATTTTTCAAGACATCAGGGGCTGGAGTTATAGCTCAGTGGTAGAGTGCTTGCCTAGTATGTGTGAACCACTGGGTTTGATTCTCAGCACCACATGTAAGTAAATAAAAGGTCTATCAACATCTGAAAAATATTTTTTAAAAAACGCATAAAAAATAAAAAGATGTCAGGCCGGGCATGAGGCCAGGCTCAGCAACCTAGCAAGGCTCTAAGCAATGTAGTGAGACCCTGTCTCAAGCAAATAAGGCTGGGGATGTGGTTCAGTGCCCCCGGGTTCAATCCCTACCATACACACACACACGCGCGCACACGGTATAGGCAGCCAGGTTCCTTCTGTTTTAGAACACAGCTGGTCTGGTCTTTGTCCAGTTGAGTATGACAAGAGCCCTTAAGGGTGTGCCACAAAGTGGCCAGTGCTAGAATGAATAGACTAGGGTCACACTGAGCAACAGGCAGCAAAAGTTCCATAGGCCAGATGAGGTGACAACATTCGTTGAGAAGCCAATTAAATTGGGGAGTCAAGGCATCTGGAGCAGCAGGGCTGCCCCCCAACACCACACATAAGAACTAGAGATCAAGTTCTGAAAGCTGGCTGGCTCCCCAAAAAGCTCAGTCTTCAGAACACATGCACCTCATTAGTATTTATCCCCAATTGTTCAGAAGAGCAGAACTGTCCAGTTTGGCTGGAAAATCTCAGCAATTACGGAAGATAGTGTCTGGCCTTTTTGGCGGGGGAAAGGAGAAAAACTGAAGGAATGAGAAGACTCTGAGCAGAGCGAGGTAAGCTGTCCCTGCCCGGGTGCCAACTGCGGAACACTGAGGTACGAACAGGTCTGACCAGTTGAGTAGGTGTCTGTCCATGAAGGAAGGGCACCCTGGGGTGCCACCAGGCCCCTGCCATCTCTGCATTCTCCCACCGTGCCGCACAGACTAGGTGCTCAGTTATCACTAGCCGGGGGGCAGAAATAGCTCTTCCTGGCCGGCCTCTACAGAGGCCTAGAACAAACAGCAAAGCTAGGAATTTGAGAGATGTGCCTGGCCTGCCACTGCAGCTGCGAGGGAGCACTCGGACCTGCTTTCTACTTGAAGTGCCACTCACGCCTGTAGGCACCAACTGTATACCAGGCCCCATTCCAGGCAATGAGCTGAGTGACTGGATGGGTGCCACCAAGCAGGGGCCTCCCAACTGACTGGGTGGTCAGAAAAAACCACTTGGCTGCCTGCAGGCACAGTGGGGATATGCACTGTATGTTACATGGACAGTGTAACTCGGGCTCGAGAATCTTTGGAATGAAGACTTCCAGGAGCATGAACTGGGGATGTGGCTCAGTGTGGAGAGCACTTGCCTAGCATGCACAAGGCCCTGGGCTCCACCCAGCACTGCAGAGAGAAGAGGGAGAATTCCAGAAGCACATGAAGCCCCTTGCAGGCAAAAATGTCTTCTATCCCCATAACAACTCCCCAGGGAGAATCTGAAACAGGACAGCTGTAGAACTGAGCACCTCCAGCCAGAGGCACACGTGCTACTGCAGCACCGTCACATCTGCCTTCTTGGTCACTTGTTTGTTTTGTTTGGGGCAGTGCTAGAGATCAAATCCAGGGCGTCATGCATGCGAGGCAGGGCTGTCACTGAGCTTCACCCCCAGCTCTGGTCACTGTTCTTAAAATGGAAGCAGGACACAGCTTCCATCCTGACCAGCTGAAAAGAGCCTGAATCCTGAGGTTATCTCAGGTGTTAAGGACCAGGCTCAAGTGACAGTGTAGCCCGCCTAGGTGCCCTTTTCAGAATACAGGCATCTCCTGCACCTGCATTAAACAGACCTGCAGGTTTGTTTCTATCCCCTGGGATATTGAGCTTGGCAAAGAGAAACATCTTCATAGGGCAAGATGTTCTAAGGTGCGTGAAGACTGCATTTACCCTGCCTGGCCTTCCAAAGTGGACCATGGCAGGACCCCGGAATGAGTGGAAAGGAAGCTGGCTGCTCATGTGGCTTTCCTCCTTGCTACCAAGCCAATGCCACCTCATGCTCACTTGACAGTTATTACCAGGAGGACCAGAACCTACAAGACTCAACTCTGTATAGCCTTAGCTCTCTGCCCGCCTGAGATCTTATGATTCAATCCTAATTACGTCCCTCAGATCAGTGGTAGAAGAGATATATACCACCACAGAGTAAGGAAAACAGTCAACATCTGAGCACTTTCCCAGAGAAAGGACAGACAGGCCATCAAGGAGGAACACAGATCAACAGTGCTTTTTATGACCTGGACAGAGGGAGCTGCCCAAGCTGGAGTACCAGAGTATGGAATCTGGCACAGGAAACACCCAAGAAAGACAAGCATACCAGGTCAGAAAGGCAAGTGCAGGGAGTCAAGGCTGGTGACAGCCTGAAGGTCAGGATGTCAGGCTAAAAACCATGAGCTTTGTTCCACAGTCAACAGATCAGAGGAGTCACAGGGGAGGTGGGACCCATGATACCGGAGCCACGCTTTAGAAAAATCTGACAGAAGCACACTATAACCAGATGCAGGTGGTGAACGCCTGTAATCCCAGCTACTCAGGGGGCCAAGGCAGGAGGATCATGAGTTTGGGGACAGTCTTGGCTATTTAGGGAGACCCTATCTCAATAAAAAGGGTGGGGACATAGCTTAGTGGTAGAGAAACCCTGGTTTTGATCACCAGCACCCAAGAAACAATTGAACGGGGCACAATTACAAAATGTTAAGTTACTCTAACACACCGCCAGATATGCTGGTGTGAAACCTGGTTTGGGCAACAGGAACGGGCCATGCAAGAGAAGTTCTAAGACTCAACTTGCTTAAGACTGGCCACATGACAGGCAGGATGGAACTATCCGATGGTATCTGAAAAAGGGAAACAGTAAACACCCTGAAGATATTCAGACCCCCACCCCTGGAACCCGGGAATGTTCTTTTATGTGGCAAAAAGGACCCTGCAGATGCGATTGTTAAACAGCCCTTGAGATGAGGAGATTATCCTGGACGACCTGTGGGCCCAATCTAATCACTAATCTAGCCCTTAGACCACGGAACCTTCTAGTTGCACTTCAAAAGAAATGTGACTATGGAAGAATGGTCAGAGCTATGAGGATGTAACCTGCAGTTGCTGCTTAAAAGATGGATGAAGGGGACCACGAGCCAAGAGAAGAGACAGCCTTTCAAAGGCTGGGAACAACCCTCAGCTCAGAGCCAGCCAGAAAATGGAGACCTGAGTCTTACAACTGCAAGGGACTGAATTCAGCCAACGCCCTGGGACAGCAGGGAACATTCTCCCCCAGAGCTTCCAAAAAGGAATGCAGCCCGCGGACACCGTTTCATCCAGTGAGACCGGTTTCTGGCCTGCACAACTGTAAGATAATAAATGTTTGATGTTTAAGCCACTGAGTCTGTCAATTTGATACGGCAGCAATTAAAAACTATCCAATTCTGAACTTTCTGGTGGGGAGAAAGGAGAGTACACAGGCCACCACCTTAGCAGTGAACAGTGGCTATGCGTTTTTGTTGCTGCCTACAGCGCAAAAGACGAAATGCAGGACCTCACACGTGCTAAGCCAGCCCTCTACCAGAGCTACGGCCCAGCCCACAGCAGCTATGGAGATGGCTACTCAGCAACTAGAAGTCACAGAATGGGCACTTGAGGTAGGCATTAAAGTTGGCATCTCCCCTGGTATCCCAATTGCTAAGAGTAGATGTAAGACTGGAACAGAAGGAAGAAAATGGAAGCGAGGGGAAAAAAAAAGTCCCTGGCGGTGCACAGCTCAAGAAATCTACAGTTACAAAGAATTAAGAAGCAAGATATTGCCGGGCGCAGTGGCGCATGCCTGTAATCCCAGCGACCTGGGAGGCTGAGGCAGGAGGAAAGTTTAAGGCCAGCCTCAGCTACTTATAAAATCCCTAAGAACTTAAGGAGAGCTTGACTCAAGATTTAAAAAAAAAAAAAGCCAGAACAGATCATTCTACAAACCAGCCAAAGAATAAAGAATAAGGTTGGATTAAGAAGTAAACACATCCCTCATCTACACAGAATACATGGCCACATTAACATCTGCCTGGGTATCAAATTTGCATATACATTTTAAATTATGCTTCCCTGATGGAAGTGAAATACATGGTTTCACACGTGATAACAAGTGATAAAGACCTCCAGACAGGCACTATTGCATCCACACCTAGGGGCAGCCCATCACCATTTTATAAATGGGGCACTGGCACCAAGAGTTTAGATGACTTCACCACACAAATGGTAAGGGGTGGTGCAGGACTTGAACCCTAGTAGTTTGCATCCCTAAAATCCTACTGCAGGGGAGAACTAGTAAAGATAAGTCAGGTTTTTTTTGTTTTTGTTTTTGTTTTTTTTTTGGAACTGAGGATTGAACTCAGGGGCACTCGGCCACTGAGCCACATCCCCAGCCCTATTTTGTATTTTATTTAGAGACAGGGTCTCACTGAGTTGCTTAGGGCCTCGCTAAGTTGCTGAGGCTGGCTTTGAACTCCCGATCCTCCTGCCTCAGCCTCCCGAGTCACTGGGATTATAGGCGTGCGCCACCATGCCCAGTTGATAAGTCAGTTTTGATCTATTCAACACCTACTCAGTAGTGGCCAAGGAATTAAAGGTTCAAAACTACAGTTTAATCTAATCACAGAATGATTAGCAGATAAGAAAGCTATAGTAATTACAAAGGCTAATCTGCAGGGCTGGGTGTGTAGCTCAGTGGCATAATGCTTAGCTAGCATGCAGTTCAATTCCCAGCACAGGCAAAAAAAAAGAAAAAGAAAAAGAAAAAGAAAAAGATCAGCCATGCAAAGGCTGCTGCTAGAATTGTGAATCCAGGCTTCATTATAGGAAAAATCTGACATGCAAACTCTTCCAGAGTCTCAGGGGTTGGGGCTGTGGCTTAGTGGTGGAGCGTTTCCCTAGCACATGTGAGGCACTGAATTTGAACCCCAGAACCACTTAAAACTAAATAAACCAAATAAAGGTATTGTGTCTATCTGCAACTAAAAATATTGAAAAAGTGTCTCAAATAGCTGGGTGCAGTGGTGAATACTTGTAATCCCAGCTGCTCAGGAGGCTGAGGCAGGAGGATCAAAGCCAGCCTCAGCAAAAGCAAGGCTCTAAGCAACTCAGGGAGACCCTCTCTCTAAATAAAATACAAAATAGGGCTCAGGATGTGGCTCAGTGGTCGCGGAGCCGTGGGTTCAATCCCTGGTACAAAAAAAGTCTCAAATGTATGTGCAGCAAGTTGCAGATACAATAAAAAATGCAAACATGATCTAACACTACTTGAAATAATTCAACTTGAGTTGCAAAGGCAACAGGTGGAGTAAACCGAGATCAACACCCTTCTAGGCTAGGGATGTACATCAGAAGTAGAGCTCTTGCCTAGCACGTGCGAGGCCTTAGGGTACAATCTCTATAACAAGCCAATAGCTATTTTTAAAATGATTTCAAGGCTACCTATTTCAGGGAAGTCAGACTGTCTTCAAGGGGAAGGTTTAAGAATGCATGGGCACTTGGGAGGCTGAGGCAGGAGGATTGTGAGTTCAAAGCCAGCCTTAGCAACTTATTGAGGCCCTAAGCAACTCAGTGAGACCTTGTCTCTAAATAAAATACAAAATAGGGCTGGGGATATAGCTCAGTGGTGGAGCGCTGCTGGGTTCAATCCCCCCACCCCACCCCCCCAAAAAATTGTAAGGGTAAGGCTGAGGGTGCAGATCAGTGGTAGAGCAGACGCTTAGCAAGCTGGAGACCCTGGTACAATGGCACGGAATGGACAGAAACCAATTTGGGGAAGGAGTAAGTGGCATCCAGCCTCATGTCGGTTGCTCTGTAAGGACTTGGGTCTGGAGAACCGGAGAGAAGGCCTGCATGGCTTATGAGAAGAGCACAAGATGAGGTGTGTAGATCGATGGGAATTCTGGCCAAGCATGACAGGAAGTGTGCAGAGCAGGGAAACTGCTGGCTCCAACTGGTCTTTTGAAAAGGGTTGCAGTCTCCACAGTGTAAAAAAACAAAACTTAAAGCTGGGAATATAGATCAGTGGCAGGTCACTTGCCTATGAAGCAGAAGGCCCCAGTTCCACCCATAGTATTGCACCAAAAAATAAGCAAACAAAAAACACAGAAGACAAAGGGGAGATCACTTTTACTGAGCAAATGATGGCAGCTTCAACTGGATAAGAAAAATCAGGCTGAAAAAATGTGGCTTGTCCTGAAAGATATAACTATTTTTGGTATTTGGGACTGAACCATCAAGGATGGGCCAAACTTTTGAACTGGGTTTGACATCATGAAGCCAGGTACTTTGATAATTCAATTCAAATCAAGTTATATATTGTGGGTAAGGGGCACATGAGGATACAGATTCCACAAGATGTAACCTTTCTAACTGCGGGTTAGGAAGTAATGTGAAGCCAGGCTTAGGGCCATATGCCTGTAATCCCAGCAACTCAGGAGGATAAGGCAGTAGGATACCAAGTTAGAGGTTAGTATAGGCAACTTAGTGAGGCACTACCTCAAAATAAAAAATAAAAGGCTGAGGATGTGCTCAGAGGTTAAACACCCCTGGGCTCAATGTCAGTACCAAAAAAAAAAAAAAAAGGAAAAAAAGAAAAAAAAGTATTTAGTGTGAATCAAATAGCCCCTTCCTACTTCATCCTCCAAAGTCCAGATCAGAACTTGTCTGGCACCATCACAGTGTACAAGCCCATGGAAAGAAAAGAAATGGTGAAAGTAGGTTCACAAATCCAGATGAAGCGTCCAGACCTAGTCGGGGTACCCGTGACTAATGAACACCTCATCTGGAACAAGTTTTTCAGGAATGAATGGATGTCCTTCAGCAAGACGCCAGGCCAGTCTTCCCGCCAATCCCTCTGCACAGAAGCCCCATGAAGGCAAGCACTGCTATGGGGGGGGGGGGGCCCGACATCTGCCGTCATCCCTCCCTTCTTCCTAGGCATACACTGGACACTGACCAGTCCTCACTGTAAAGGCTCCTTGATGCCCAAGGCTTACGGGTGCAGATTTACTCTAAGACCGACCAGCCTGCACGCTGCTCAGGCCCTGACCCTGCCCTGCAGTGTAAGAGTTCCTTCCAAAATACAACTTCCCCGGAGGGGCAAGGACCTTGAAGTCCCAGGCGAAGGAGGGAGCTCGGTGGAAGACCGAGATCGGGAACCTGTGCCGACAGCGCCCGGGGCCCCGACCAGCAGCGTCCATCTCTGGAAGCCTCCATCAGGATGCACAGCTCAGGAGGAGGAGCAAGCACCAAAGGGGACCCCCGAAATGCCCCCAAGCACCCGCGGGGAGCGAGCCGGGCACCGGAAGTGGAGGCCGGAGTGCCGGGACGAGGGGTGTCTGGAGGCCAAGGGCTGCCCACTTCCTGGCGGCAAGAGCACGGCCTGTGGCTGCTCAGATAAGGGAGTCGCCTAGACGAACCCAAAGCTTATTCTACCTTGGGGTCAGAAAAGACCCAAGTTTTGGGTCACCAAGGAGTTTAGAGGGACCACAGCCCATTTTGGCGCCAAATGGCAAGGGGAGCGCACAACCGGAAGTGCCACCCAGCCCGCGCCAACAGCCCCGCGCCGCCTCATCCCCGCGCATGCGTGCCCGGCTGTCAGCAGCGGCTACGGGCCACCTGGAGGGGAAGCGACCCCCCACCCGAATGCTTTGCCTCTCCCCCTTCCTGGGCCAGCTGTCTCTCTCAATACCTACCGCTTGCGGACATCGTCAGGCAGGGAGATGGCCGGGACGGCCAGCGCGGGCACACGGGCCGGGGCGGTGCGGGCCGGCATCTCGGAGACTGCAGCAGACGCGGCAGCAGTGCAGGCAGCCCCAGCTTTTCGCGCGGAAACTGACGGGGAGGGGCGGTGAGCGGAGGCAGCGTGTACCACCCCTGCTCGGGCACGGGGGAAGGAGGGACGTACCATGAGGGAGAGGCCGTACCATGTGCGGGCAGACAGCGCGGAGCTGGCTGTGCTCTGAAGCTGCGCATGCGTGAGGCGGGCACGCAACCCCCCCCAGCGCAGAGCAGTGGGTTCGTCCGAGCTCCGCTAGGTTTGCAGTCAAGGGGGCGCAATGCCTGAGACAGTCATTCATTCATTCTTTCGGGCATGCGGGCGATGAAGCAGCTAGCAGCTCCGGGGAGTTAAAAGCCCGTGTGTGAACTATTGAGTTAAAGCCCTCGGTTCCCATCCAGCCTCCACCCATTTGTGGCCTTGGACTGGACACTTGGACTCAGCCTCAGTGTTCTCTTCTACAAATCGGGGCTAATAGCACCTACCCCCGAAAATCTTGAGGATGCCCAGAATTTGTAGTTAACACCAAGGATCTCGCACTGTAGGGAGGTGAGGGACCACCTCCACAGCCTGTGTATTTGATACAGCACCAGACCATAAGAAAAGGAAGGGCTCTTCAACGTCTGGTTCTAGGAACACTAGATGTCCACTTTTACAAAAGGAAAAAGTTAGATTCCGACCTTATATATAAAAACACTCAAAATGGATTAAAGATCAACATAAAACCTGAAACCATAGAACTGCATAAGAAAACATGGAACTATAGAGAAAAGGGAAAGCTTCATAATATTGAATTTGACAATACTTGAATATGCCAACAAAAGCTAAAATACACAAGTAATACATCAAACTTAAAAACATCTGCACAGTAAAGAAACTGTCAGTGAAACAGCAACCGGCAATTGAAATGGGAGACAAATGGTGCAGCTGCTATAGAAAACTATGAAATTTCCTCAAAGTTAAAAACAGAATTATGCCGGGTGTGGTGGCGCAACCTGTAATCCCAGCACTTGGGAGGCTGAGTCAGGAGGATCACGAGTTCAAAGCCAGCCTCAGCAACTTAGCGAGGCCCTAAGCAACTCAGTGAGACCCTGTCTCTAAATACAATATAAAACAGGGCTGGGGATGTGGCTCAGTGGTGGAGTGCCCCTGAGTTCAATCCCCAATACCAAAAAAAAAAAAAAAAAAAAAAAAAACAAACAAACCAGAATTATGTGATCCCACAATCCCACTTTTGGGCATGTATTCAAAGAATTAAAAACAGGATCTTGAGGTATTTGCACACCCATCTTCATTGAAGCATTACAATAGCTAAGAGGTGAAATCAAAATGACCATCTACAGACAAGTTGGTAAAGAAAATGTGTCATACACACAATGGAATATTATTCAGCCTTAATAAAGGAATCCCATCTTTTACTACAACATGACTGAACCTGGAAAACATTATGCCAAGTGAAATAGTCATGAAAAGATACAGGGTTCCATTTATATGAGGTATCTAAAGTAAAAAAATTTCAGAAACAGCAGAATGGCAACTACCAAGGATGAAAAGGAGTAGAAAAAGGGGAATAGTTCAATGCATATAGAGTTTCACTTTCACAAAATGAAAAGTTTCCAGAAATCTGTTGCACAATAATGAGCATGTACTTAACACAACTGAACTAACTGTACCCTTAAAAATGGTGAAGATGTTAGCTAGGGTACAATACTGAGCCTGTAGTCCTAGTATTAGGGAGGCTGAGGCAGAGGATCACTTGAACTCAGGGCCAGCCTAAAGCAAGATCCTGTCTCAAAAGAAAAGGTAAATTTTGGACTTGGGGTGTGGCTCATTGATAGAGCACTTGCCTAGCATGTGCAAGGCCCTGGGTTCAATCCCTAGTAACAAAAAAATAAAATAGGTAAATTTTATGTGGCTTTTTATTACAATTAAAAAGAAAAGTTGCTGGGCGCCTTGGCGCATGCCTGTACTCCCAGGGGCTTGGGAGGCTGAGGCAGAAGGATCATGCGAATTCAAAGCCAGCCTCAGCAACTTAGCAAGGTGCTAAGCAACTCAGTGAGACCCTGTCTCTAAATAAAATACAAAATAGGGATGGGGATGTGGCTCAGTGGTGGAGTGTCCCTGGTTTAATCCCCAGTACCCAAACAAAAAAAAAAAAGAAAGAAAGAAAGAAAACTAGGGATGGGGAAGAAGCTCAGTGGCAGAGCGCTTACCTAGTAAGTCAATGGGTTCAATCACCAGTTCCACAAAAACTTAGGCCAGGAACAGTGGTGCACAACTATAATCTCAGTAAGAGGATGCCAAGGCAGGCTGAGGCAGGAGGATTTTAAATTTGAGGCTAACCTTAGCAACTCAATGAGGCCCTGTTCCAAAATAACAAGAGCTGGGGATATAGTTCAGTGATAAAGCACCCCTGCTTCAAACCCTAGTACCAAAAAAGCTATTAGGGCCCAGAGGTTTTTAATGTAGTATTTTATCTCTGACCAAAAAGAAAGTGCTAGATGGCATGTTAACTTGGACATATTTTTGTACAAAATATTTGGATCCCAAAATTTACAAGTGAATGCATTTACCCACATACACTAGGTTCCCCCAAGAGAAAGGGTTGGCCTGGTTGAAGTTCTGAAGTCTCAGAACCTTGCTATGCAGTCATACATGGCAAGACTCTGGAACACTGATAATTCTTCAGGTTTTAATTTTCATGTTTTGATGATTTTAATGTTTTATAATAATTCTTATATTTACTAATTCTAAAATTAACAACTTTCTTTTATTGTGCTATTGGGGATTGATCCAAGGAGCACTGAGTCACATCTCCAGCCCTTTTTATTTTTTATTTAGCAAGGGTCTTGCTAAATTGCTGAGGGTTTCACTAGGTTAATGAGGCTAGCCTCAAACTTGCAATACTCCTGCCTCAGCCTCCCAAGTAGCTGGAATTACAGGCATGCACTACTGTGCCTGGCCCTAAAAATCAGTAATTGTTAATCTAACATCTAACAAGAACTTACCCATGTACTAGGCTCTTTAGAGTTATTTAATTTGGTCCTTAACAACCATAAAGGGAGGCATCTTCCCTTGAAATGTTTGGGACCAGAAGTATCTTGGATTTCGAAATTTTTTAAGTTTGAGAATATTTGTGTATATATATATATATATATATATATATATATATATAACAATCTTGGGGAGGATACACAGTCTAAACATGAGATTCACTTATGTTTCATATATACCTCTTACATATCCTGAATATAATTTTGTACAAGATTTTTTTATAATTTGGGGCAAGAAAGTTTCACGGCATGAAATTTTCCACTAGTGACAACATGTTGGTACTCAAAGTTTTGGATTTTGGAACATTTCAGGTTTAGGGATTTTTTTTAATACATTTTTTATTTTGGTTGTAGATGGACACAATACCTTTATTTTATGTGGTGCTGAGGCTCAAACCCAGTGCCTCACACATGCAAGGTAAGCAAGTGCTGCCACACTGAGCCACAGCCCTGGTTTTTAATTTTTTTATGTGTATGTGCATGCTGGGAATTAAGTACAGGACCTTGCATACAGCCCTCTAGATTTTGGGTTTTTGATTTGGGATACTCAATCTGTATCAGGACTCCATTTCTTGTGGCCTATGATGTTAGTCATATAGGACTTTGACTCCAAAGCTACTTATACAAGATCACAGATACAATCAACATCAGGGCCCATGAATCCAGATGTCTTTAGTTGAGAGCCTGAATGCAAAATGTGAGCCCAGTGTTGGTTGACCTGTTGGCCATTGCATAGATGACCAAAGAGTCAGGACTGGGAAACTTGACAAAGTATCAGAAACAGGGTTAGAGTCACAAGAGTCTCAGTAGAGTGAGGCTCAGGTGCACAGAACTCTCAGCAACTAACATGTGGGTCTCTAATACACCTTGGGGCAAAAGGAGCCTCAACTCCAGGAGAGGAGCTGGGCTTTTGTTTTTGTAGTGCTGGGGATCAAACCCAGGGCCTTGCACAGCTGAGCAAGTGCTCTACCACTGAGCTACACCTCCCACCCCAGCAGCTGCATTTACTAGGGACTTCCTCGCAGGCAGATTTTCTTTCTAATACTTGTGTCAATCTTGCCAGGAAGGAATGAGTCTGCTCATTTTACAGATGGGGTCAAAGCTCAGGGACAAAGAGTTTGCCCAAGGGCTCCCTTTGGAACTACAACCCACATCCACTCTGCTGCAAAGAGTTCTTTCCCCCTCCACACTGTAGCTAGAAAGCCTTCCAAAGCTTCCCATTGCTCTTGAAATAAAATGTAAGCATTTTATTCCATCTTCAGCACCCTGCCTAGATTCATCTGATTCTACCCCACCTCACTGAGCACTAACTTAACTGACCCATTTTTATCCTTTCAAGCTTATGTGCCCCAGGGCTTTTGCTTTTACTGTAATTTCTGCCCAGACCATTCTTCTGGAAAATTCACACAGCTCAATGTTTGCTTGTGTACAGAGGCTTCTCCAGACCTCCATTTCTTCATAGCATTTACCACTTTTATTTAGATTCTTTTATTTACTGTCTATCCCTCTAGAGCAGAGGCTGGCAAACTGTCTGTAAAAGACCACATAATATTTTTGGTTTGGGGACTCACACATTCCCAGCTTAAACTACTCAAGTCAGCCACCATAGGGCAAGAACAGCCATAGGCAATATGTAAGGGAATGGGTATGACTGTGTTCCAATAAAACTTTATTAACAAAAACAGATGGTGGGCCAGGTGTTGTGGCACACACCTGTGATCCCAGAAACTCTGGAGGCTGACGCAGGAGGATTGTGAGTGAGTTCAGCCTTAGCAACTTAGCAAGGCCCATCTCAAAGTAAAAAAAAAAGGTCTGAGGATAAAACTCAGGGGTAAAGTACTCCTGGGTTCAATCCCTAGAATGTGGCAGGGGTGGGGGTGCAGAGAGGGTGGGTCAGATTTGACCCTCAGAACTCATGTGTTGAACCCTACACAGACTACATTCTCCTAAGAAATGCAGTTATCACTTGAATATGCAGAACATGGAGGTTACCTGATGTGGAAGAAAGAATACTGGTGGGTAATAAAGCTGTTTTCTGACTTACAACATTATAACTTTCATATCACAAGGGGAAACTGAGACCCACACTGGACCAGGCTGCAAGTCTGGTCTGTCTCCTGGCCCTCGTCATGTGCTCTCTCCATTTACCTGGCCATTAGAAAGGCCACACACAGGCTGGGGCTGGGGCTCAGTGCTAGGCTCTTGCCTAGCACCTGTGAGGCTCTGGGTTCCATCCTCAGCACCACAGAAAAGTAAAAATAAAAGTATTGTGCCATGTACAACTAAAAATATGTTTAAATGCCATGGGGGGAGGGGAGGATACTGAGGGCTTTCCAGGATCCCCTGGAGTGAGTGGTTGGGTCACCAGGACTCCCACCCACAGCCTAGAAAACAGGCCCCCTTTGGACGAAGCTACTGAAGCCACCACAAGAAAACAGGACCACTGTTTGTGGGCGTTCATTCCACCTCCACGCCCCCCCAATCTCAAGTCCTGCTCACAACACACACACCCCTCCACCAAGAAAGGCTTGCCAGGCCCCAGTCCCTGCCTCCCAAGTCACATTCTGACTCCACCTGGAGGGCCACATTCCATAGGGGCCGGGATATCAGCCTGACCAGGGGCCAGGCTGCCCAAATTTGGCAAGGCTGGCAGAGGGATGGCCAAGTGTCCTGAGCTCCATCAGAAGACTAAAGCTGACTCACCCCAGATGCCAGAGGAATTGTCACAGCCGCTGAGCGTGTACTCAGTACAGGCCCCACCGAGGCCCTGGGCAGCAGCTGTAGCACTCAGTGATACTATCAGTCTCACCCTGATGGTCCTCAAAAACTCTCCAGTCTCGAGTGACTTGCCCAAGCCAGGAATCTAATCCAGGAAAACCCAAGGCCTCTGGAGTGTGCTGGGCACAGGTGCCTCCTCCTTGTGGGGCCCTTAAGTAAACTGATGACTGGGATCTCAGGAGACCAGCTGCCAACCACTGTAGGCTTTGCTCAGAGAACCCTGGGGTCACTTATCTGCCTCTCCTGGCCCAAAGCTCCCTCAGCTTTCTCCTAGATGCCAGCCCAGCCTCCTTCCCAGGTTGCCCCTCTGCCCCCTCCCCAACTATTCAGAAGAAACTTGTCAGAAGCCAAATCTGATTAGGACACCTCCTTCCTACCTCATTGAGCACACCTGAATGACTTCCGAGTCCTCAGGGGAAATGCAGCCCTTCACAGTAGCTCTGCAGGCAGAGCCTGACAAAAGACCCCTATCTACCATACACACACAGCGCCTTCAAATTAATAAAAGACAATCCCTTTTTTATTAAGTGAACAAAAGCATCTGAACAGGCACTTCACAAAAGAGGATATCCAAGTGGACAAGCCGTATCTGGAAAGCCGCTCAAGTTCATTAGTCATCAGGGAAATGCAAAAGAAAACCTCAATACCATATCTTACACACCCCAGGATGGCTGAAATGAAAAAACAATTTAAGTGTTAGCAAGATCAGAATTCTTTGTTGCTGTTGGGGCAAGTCCAAAAATGGTACAGCCACTCTGGAACCTGGTTTGGAACACCCACGAAGGCTAGACGTATTCTGGCCCCAGGACTCAGCAATCCCATCCTGGGGTACTTACCCTCACCCGATGACAAGAACAAAATCGTTCAGTTTATTCACAATAGCCAAAAACTGAAGACAGCATAAACTAAATTGGACAGATAAACAATTACTTATTCATACAAGAGAATACTAAACCAAGGGGGTCATAGGCTTTTTCCATAAACGGTCACATAGTAAGTATTTTAGGATTCGTGGGCTCCGCAGTCTGCCACGACTGCCAACTCTGCCCTGCAGCCTGAAGGCTTCACAGACAGACAGTACAGAAAGGAATGGACATTGCATTGCGCCAATAAGACTTCATGCACAGCGGCGGAAAATCAAAATCCACACCATTCTCACATGTCACTAAAGGTTATTCTTTTGAATTTTTTTCACTTCAACCCCTTAAAAATGGAAAAGGCACTCAGCTTACTGTATGAAAACGGGTCATGGGTAGATTTTGCCAAACCCTGCCGCATAACTTCAAGAACCAGGACTCTCCAATCCTACTTAAAATTACAAACGTGTCTCAAACGTGATGGTTTATCAAAGAAGGCAGCAGGAGAGTACATACTGCACAATTCCATTTCTAGGAGTCACCAGCTCTTCTCTCCACAGTTCTCACCTACTTCACCCACTCTGGGCACAGGCTTCCTCCCATCCAGGCCACTTACGCCATGTCCTGCCTCCTTCAGCTCTGCTCAGGCCTCTCTGGCCTGCCTGGGTCCCCCAGCCATTATCCTTCATAGCCCTGGAGAAAAACAGTGGTCAGAGAATTGCCTACCTTCTGGAGAATATGTGAACACACAGCGTCGGCTTCAGAACCGCAAAGAAAGTCTCCCTCTCCCTGAGATAGGGGTAGAAATAAGGGAGGGCTGGGCCTGCCCACACCAATAAACCAGAGGAGTTTCATCTGAGGAGCTTCCGTCCCCGAAATGACCATCGATTAACCACAACTGATTCTCTGAAGACAATTGCCAAGTTATTAAAACTACCTGGCAAAGAGAAGGGGTTAGACTCTCCAATCAGGGTGTTGGGGATGTTTCTAGAAGTTTCCCAGTCTCAGACTAAGGAGCCCTAACTCTTCTGAGCAAATAGAAGGAACAAGAAAGGCACACTCCATTCCTTCAGCCCAGGATTCCACATCTGGGCACCGTTAACATCAGGGGCTGAATTATCCTTTATCACACAGGCTGTGTCCCATGCACGCAGGGTGATGAGCAACAACCCTGACCTCTGCTCACAAGGTGCCGTACGGCACCACCGTCCTCACTGACCTGCCTCCAACCAGGCAGAACCACCAAACACTTCCATATATTGCCAGATGTCTCCTGCTAGGGAAGAATCACCCTGAAAACCACTGATAAAATCGTGTGGAAATGACATTATATAAAGCACCTGAGCCTTGTCCTAACCGTTTGCCTTCTGGACGCCTCTAGGATGCCTCACCTGCATCCTAAAATCAGCCCCAATATAGCCTTTGGAAAACCTATAAGTCATGGATGGTTCACATCAGAAGCAGTGCAGGGTGACCATGCAGAGCCCTGGGCCCTGGAATCAGATTCTTCAGGCCCTGGTAGGGCCCAGGAAGCTATTTTTTTTCACAAGCTGCCTACTTGTGAAAAACATTTTTTTAATAACGTGGGGAAGTTCAATTACAAGGAGGCTATTGTGTGTGTCAGTATTCTGTTTTATTGCTGCATGTTATTCCACTGTATGGATAACTTGTTTATCCATCCACCAGTTGATGGACACTTGGATTGTTTCCACTTTCAGGCCATCAACAATGCTGCTATAAATGTTCACATAAAAGTCTCTGTGCAGACGTATGTTTTCATTTCTCTTGGGGAAATGGATACCTGGAATCCAATTGCTGGGTCTTGTGTTTGCCTTTGTACAAAGCTGCTAAACCAACTTCCAAAGCAGCTGTGCCATTTTGCATTGGAGGTTGAGATTATTAACATACCTGTTTTTACAGATATAAAACCAGCTGAGAATTGTCAGGTGACCTGCCCAAAGTCTACCTGAGTTGTCAAGGGTTGTATTTGAGATTCGGTCCAGTTTTTCTAACTTCGTGGTAGGCACTGTTAGCATTTATACCACAATGGCCACTGGAAATGAATCACATCTGACCATTTTCATTTCCCTCTCTGGCAGAGGCAACTATTCCAGGATAAGTCAATTTAGGTGGTTGATGGTCTGAATTTGAGAGAAGTATGTCAGTTTTGTAGACAAATGGGGGAAAATGACCAGAATATGAAGATAGGGAGATTGATTAGAAACCATTTGAAGACCGCTAATGAAACCATGTGTCCAGGCAATGGACACATAGTTTCCATGTGTCCATTGCCTGGACACAGTTCCATCTATGGGAAAAACCATAGATGAAACTGTTAGGGAAAAACTAGGTAAGGAATTGATGGCATCTAAAACCCCAGATCAGTCTTAGTTATCAGGAAAAAGGAGAGATAACTGGACATTGGCCCTCTAGTGGAAGTTTCCCCTACCATTAATGAAGAATTGAAGTTCTGGACTCCCAAAGTATGTGTACATCCTGAGTCTGATTTGGGGCAGAGGAGCACAATAAGTGACTTGAAGGGATGCCATCCATCAATGCCTATGGGAAGCTCTCCAAGGAAAACCACGTGGTTTCTTCAACAAATAAATAGATATAAAGGAAAGGGAAAGGAAACCTATATGTTTCTGAAACAATATTTCAGAGATTCCTTAACAATGCCTTTCCTTAATTAAATTCCATAAATAAACCTTATTTGGATTCTAATTCAAATGAATTCTATGCTAAAGAATAAAACTGATAAATGGGGAACTTTCTTATTTAATTCTTTTGGGACCAGAGATTGATCCCAGGGGTGCTTTACCTCTGAGCTACATCCCCAGCCCTATTTATTTATTTATTTTAATGTTGACACAGGGCCTCCCTAAGTTGCTGAGGCTGGCCTTGAACTTGAGATTCTCTTGCTTCAGCCTCCCAAGTCACTAGGATTACAGGCATGTGCCACTGGCTTCTTTTCTTTTAATATTTTTAGTTGTAGATGGACACAATACATTTGTTTTATATTTTGTATTAGTTGTTAATAAACCTTTATTTATTTATTTGTATGTGGTGCTGAGGATGGAACCCAGTGCCTCACTTGTGCCAGGTGAGCACTCTACCACTGAGCTACAGCCCCAACCCTGCACCTGACTTCTAATTGATACTTTTTTTTTTTTTTTGCGGTGCTGGGGATTGAACCCAGGGCCTTGTGCTTGCAAGGCAAGCACCCTACCAACTGAGCTAGATCCCCAGCCCTAATTGATACTTTTGATAAGTATGATGATGGTATTGTGGTTTGGTTTTTTTAAGTATTGCTATCTTTTAGAGATTGAAAGCAGAGTATTTACAAATGAAAAGATTTGACCTCTCAGATTTGCTTCAGAATGTCCTGTGAGTAATAACTGATTCAAGCAAGAATAGACATTAGTGAAAGTCTGACAAATAACAGGATATCTAACAGTCTCAAAGTACCCTCCCATAAGGTACTTAATAACTATGAAAGGGGAAGTAGTAACTTTAAAGTGGAGAAATCTGGAGGATATTGCCTTAGTCAATGATTGAAAAAAAATTTTTTTTCTTGGTGCTATGGATTGTAAGCGATCAAGATTAACATTACCGGGGCTGGGGTTGTGGCTGTGGGGTTGTGGTGGAGCACTTGCCTAGCATGTTGAGGAACTGGGTTCAATCCTCAGCACCACATAAAAAAAAAGTAAATAAAACAAGGGTATTGTGTCCATCTACAACAAAAAATAATTTTTAAAAAGATAAACATTACCATTAATGGAACTAATCAGCATCAGTAATGGTACCTATCAGCAGGTCCCCCCTGATGGGATGCAGTGAGAGGGATACAGCCTCACTTCTAAGGTCTTCCTGCCAAACATTCACAGCCTTTATCTAGAGGTGAGAAAACACCAGATGACCCCAAGTTGGAGGACATTCTCCTGATCTCTATTTCTCAAAAATGTCAAGATCATGAAAGACAGGATCAAAAACTTCCACTTGAAAGAGACTAAAGAGACAGCTGATTGCAAAGAATGATCTGGAATTTTTTTTCTGTTGTAAAGGTCAATAATGAGACAACTGGTTAACTCTGATTAAGGTTTGTAGATTTCCTATTTTGAGACCTTTTGAGGTTATGTAAAAGAATGCTTTGTTCTTAGGAAACTCAGTGAAGTATTTAGATGGATGGATGTATACATGAATGAACTGCTAGTAAGTGGTCATTCATTCTTCTTGCCCTGGACCTACTTCCTTTGAAGCTCTTTTACAGTTTCTTTCTCATTTAAGTCACTAATATTTTGTTTATCATTTGCAACTGAGTCTAATCTTGACATCATTGTTAAAACGAAATATATGGAAGTTACCATGTTGTTCATAATAGTGGTAGGACCTGTGGATTTTTGTTACGATGCTGATAGAGCCTAGAATTGTGATTTCTAATACTGTAACCAATGACCATGCATGGGCATTAAAATTTAAAATTCAGCCTCTGAAAAAATGAATAAATAAAATTCAGTCTCTGTTTCATGTTAATCACATTTCAAGTGTCCACGGATCTGCCAGGGGTAGTGACACACACCTGTAATCCTAGAGACTCAGGAAGGTAAGATGGGAAAGTCTGAGACCAGCCTCAGCAATTTAGCAAGACCCTCAGCAACTTAGTGAGACCCTGTCTCGAAATAAAAAGTAAAAAGGGCTGGGGATGTAGCCCAGTGGTAAAGCACTCCTGGGTTAAATCTCCAGTATAGAAAAAAAATGTGGATTATGTCCATGCTCTGGATTGTGGGTTCTAAAATGTTTCTCAGAGTATGATTTGAGAACCACTCTTTTTTTCCTCCTAGTGCTGTGGTAGGCACTCAGGGCCTCATGCATACTAGGCAAGTGCTCTACCTTAGGGCTAAGCCCCAGCCCAAGGTGAGCTGCAATAGAGACAGTCATAATCAAAAACTTATTTTTTTTTCCTGACCAGGCAGTTTTCAATCATCAGGGTTGCTTAGTGGAAAATGCACATTCCCCACATCATTCCAGACCTACTAGATCTAAATTTCCGACTGTGGAGCTTGAGACTCTGCATTCTAACAAGTTCTTCCAGGGGATTCTGATGTTTCCTAATAGTTACCAGCCTCCCTAGCAAAAAAGGAAGTGGCAATCATCTTGCATTTCCTGCAACTTGGTCCATTTCATTCTAGGTTCCAAAATTTGGGAGCTAATAGTAAGTCAGATCTTTAGACCAGAATATTGAAAAGGACCAGATGTGATCCCAGTGGACGGGTCCCACCCCACCCCCCACTTTGGGTACGTTACTTGACCTCTCTGTGCCTCCATTTCTTTACCTGTCCAAGACACTAATACTACTCTAAAGGGTTATTTTGAGGATTCCATTTGCTCATCAATGTAAAGTACTTCCAACAGGGCCCAGCACTGACAGTTTTCCTATTATAATTAGCCCTCTCTCCAAAGGGCTATCCAACTCATGTGGGTGACTCTGGCTTTGCCATCTAAAATATCACCTGTGACCAGGCAAGGTGGTACACACCTGTAATCCCAGTGACTCTGGAGGCTGAGGCAGGAGGGTCACAAGTTCAAGGCAAGCCTGGCCAACTTAGTGAGACCCTGACTCAGAATAAAATAGAAATGACTGGGGATATAGCTCAGAAATGGAGCTCCCCTGGGTTTGATTCCCTGTACCCCCCAAAAAAAGATCTATACCCCAAAAGTGTCACTTCTTCTATTTTATTTTCTTCCCAGCTAATACTTTTGGTTTTTTTGCAGTGTTGAGGATTAAACCTAGCTCCCAAATGCTAAGCATGCTCTCTACCACTGAGCTGCATCCCTAGACTCCTAGTTAGTACTTAACACTCATCCTACAAACACTAACTGAGCACATACTCCAGGCAGAGAGGATGGAAAGTACAAAGGTCCTGGAATCAGAACATGCCAAGTACTGTTTCTTTTTTTTTTTTTTGTGGTGCTGGGAATCAAACCAAGGGCCTCATGCACGCTAGGCAAATGCTCCACCACTGAGCCACAGCTAAGTACTATCACAGATGCTAGAGACACATTGGTGAATAACACAGACCTATCCCTAAGGGGCTCATATTTTAATGGGACAGACACATATAATTTACTGCCAGGTGATAAGCAGATTAGGGGCTAAAGAGGGAAGGAGATGTGCAGAGAAGGACTCTGAGGAGGGGGCATTTGAGCAAGGCCTAAAGGAGGAGGTGGACGAAGCACAGATAAGTGGGGAAAATTTATTGACTCTGGGCTGGCCTCCGGCACTTCTGCAATCCCACCACCTCCTACCCCCAACCCAGCTAGGGTTCAGGTTTCTAAATAGAGGGGAATTCCGATGTGGGTTGCCTCTGTCTGCTGTCTGCCTCCTCTACCAATGGCTGTCCTGGGCAGCTGGTATTGCTGGGTGAAGCTCCAGCTTGGAGGCCTGGAATCCCCCATCAAAATTCTAGACCTGTCTTCAAAACAGTTGCTGGGCCACCTGCCTCCAGGCGATGGAGGAGAGGAGCCCAGTTAGGGATCTCCCAACCCCCACAGCTGCATCCCATCTGGGTTTCTCCTGGTCCTGGGAAAGGCTTGTGGCCTCCCCTTCCATGGCAAAGAGGGGTTTTCAGTGCCATTCTCTAGCCCAGTATTGCAACCAGAATCAGCCTGCTTGGTTCCAAATCCCGTCAGGCAATTCCCTGACTAGTGCTGTGTGACCCTCAGCAGTTTGCTTAACCTCTCTGAATCTGCATCTCAAGACCTTGTTTATTATCCTACCTCCTGTAGAGTCAAGTTTTCGTCCCTGGAGTACTTGATGAATGTCAGCCAATTCTTTGGGGTGCAGTATCTGGGTCTACTGTATTCCCAAGGTCACCTCTCCAGCTCCCAGGGAGGCACATGTACTTGGAATGGAGGAGGGGCCCCCCATCACCAGCCAGGCTGTGTCTTAGAAAAAAAGCAAGAAGGTCCCAGCCTTAATGAATCACTGGGAGTGGCAGGACAGTGTTTTCTCAGAAGCCACTGCTATCACAGCTTGGCAGGACTAAGGAACAGGGAAGCCTGGGAAAGGACGGGCAGCTACCTTCCCCTGACCCAATGGCCCAGCCAAGGGGTGCTCATGAGAGAACAGCCACCTTAAAGCCCCCAAGGACACAACAGCACCAGAAAGAAAAATTGAACCGTTTATTGGCCAAGGACTGGGTCTCTGGCATGGGGGGCTTCTGGGGAGCTGTATGAAGGGAGACGAACCTCCCAATTGGCTCCTTGCCCCCCAAAACTCCCCTCCCCCAGCCTTTGCATTCACAAGACATTAATTTGAGGCGTGAGGTTTCCCTCCCATGGAGGGATGAGCCAGCAATGCCAAAGAAGTCCTGGGCAAGATCAGAACCCCAATTGGCAGTTTCAACACCAACACAAATGTATGACAGAACAGCATCCATTCCGGGGGAAATGGCAGGGAGGAGGTCACAGACACCACGCACTTGCACACACAGACACACATAAATATAGTTCGTACCGCAACAGCTCTTCCATCTATCCACAGGAATTAGCAAAGTCCTGCTGGGCAGGTGAGGGGAGAACATCCCCAGGAAATGTCCTTGGCCGCCACCCCCCATGCTCCATTCAAGACATCTGACCTGGGGAGGATTTGTGGAGGTGTGAAGAGCTTGGGGGAGTGGTTTGGGGGTAGGGGTGGGGGAAATGTGCAAATGTCTCCCCCAGAACTTTCTCAAGTTCTACCCTGCCCCATAGGGAGGCCCAGAGCCCTCTGCAGTCCCCCAAACCGGTTTTTCCAGCCTTCGGTGATTCCTCTGTGCCCCAAATAGTGCAATAGGCCATTGAGGTCTGAGAGTGAGAACTGGGGCTGGGCCCCCTCCCCGCCCCATCTCTACCCCGTGGCTTCCTTTCCGGGCATCTGAGAGGAAAGAGAGGACGGAGTCAAAGTGGCAGCTGATGAAATTTGGGGAAGCTGTGGATTTGGGTCTGGGAGGGTTGGGGCAGAGACTTCCAAACCCTGGGACAGTGGTTCCAAAGAAGGGCCTGAGGTTGTCAGGAAAAAGTGACAAGAGGGAAAAATTCAGAGATAGGAGCTGGGGACAGGCTGGGGGGTCACAGGGGTTAAATGTTGACTCCCTTGTACTGCAGGGTAAACTGTTCCTGCCCTGTGCTCCCTCCTGCCGTCACCCTGGTCCTTTAAAGGTCCCCAGGGTCACCGCACTGGCCTCCAGCATACCACTGAAGCACTACTGACTACTCAGTGCCCCCAGTGGCCAGCCCAGCTGTGAACTTTCAGCATCTCCCAGGTCTGTGGGGTGCGGGTCTCTCGCCTGGCAGCCCCTTGTCTCTGTCTGAGGTCACCCAGTGCCTTTCATGCAGCTGGGTGTGGCCTGGTTGTCCGTCCACCCTCCCTTCAGACCACTGTGTTGCCCTCCAGAAATGTGGGTGATGTGGGCATGTGCATGCCCCTCTCCAGAGAGCTGGAGCTGCGGAGGGGCAGGAGGCAGTGGCCCGGGGTCCCCTCCCGCCTTCCTGGCCCCCCTGCCGCCCTCTGCCAGCACTGCAGGGGCCGCAGCACCTCCCGCCGCAGGTCCAGGCTGCGCCACGTGTAGATGATGGGGTTGAGCAGCGAGTTGAAGGTGGCGAAGGCAAAGAAGTAATGGGCCTTGTAGAGGATGGGGCAGGAGCGGACGGGACAGGCGTAGTCCAGGAGCAGGATGCTGAAGGCAGGCAGCCAGCACACGATGAAGACGCCCAACACGATGGTGACCGTCTTGAGCAGGGCCAGTGCCTGGGAGACTGCCACATCCGCATGGCTGGAGCGGACCACACAGTAGATGCGGATGTAGAGAGCAACGATGGCCGACAGGATGACAGAGAAGATGGTCACCACGCACAGCACATACTGCTTGGCGTAGAGCGGCAGGACAGTGGAGCAGGCCTCCAGGTGCCCTAGGCAGTTCCAGCCCAGGATGGGCAGACCCCCGAGAACCAACGAGATGAGCCACGAGGCCCCAATGAGCAGGAGCATGCGGCAGCTCTTGTCACTGCCGTAGGGCTTGACCTTCGCAAGGGCCACCTGCCGCTCAATGGCGATGGCCAGGAGGCTGAAGACGGAGGCTGAGAGTGTGATGAAGGCGGAGCCCTCTCGGGCAAACCACTGCACAGGTGTCAGCCCCAGCGTGACGGGGCCTGAGAGCAGTGTGTTGGCCACGAAGGCCACTCCTGCCAGGAGATCGGAGGCAGCCAAGTTGCCCAAGAACAGGTACATGGCCGAGTGGAACTTGCTGTTCCGGGCGACCGCGATGAGCACCAGCAGATTTTCCACCACGATGGCACAGCAAAGGATGATGATAAAGGCCGAGGCCACCTGGCGGGAGGGCGTCTCCTGGGTATCCAGAGTCTCCTTGGTATAATTGTAGTGTTCCCGGACCTTGCTGGAATTGAGGTACTCTGAGTATAAGCCGCCCATGGTGGGGCTCAGAGACGGGCTGGGGCCATGGGTCTGTCACAACTGCAGAGAAGACAGATAGACAGCAGGTCAGTGCCATGGCTGCTCCCTGGCTCTGACCTTGGATGGTCCTCACTGAGTGAACACGAGAAGTCGGATTCATCATCCCCATTTTCAAATGGGACACCCAGACAGGCTGATTCACTTTCCCAAAGTCTCCAAGCTGGCAAGTGGCAGGGCGGGAGAGGCTGGCTCCACAGCCTCCATCGCCCCACAGGGACATTCTCATTCACAGGAACACACAGAAGTTCCCCAAATGGCATGAAGTGTATACCCTGAGCTTTCGGAAACTTTGTCCACTTACTCAAGCCTGCAGATTTGTCTCTTTTCGAGAACATACAGGAGCCTCTGGCTTCATGCTGCCTGCTGACCTGGGTCAGTGAGATTCTTGCCACTGATAGTACCATCCCTTGCTTATTACCACCCACTGCCCTGATTTTAGGCTGGGTCTAAGCCTTGAGGCCATGGGTGCTCCTGAGATAAGGACTTGGGAGACACCAGGGCGGCCCTGAGGTTCAAGCATCTCAGAGGTCACACTATCTTCAAGGACACAGACCCTGGGGACAATGCAGAGCAAGTTTGTTCTCACTCCAACTCTGACATGCCAGGCAAGTCACTCAGTCTCTTAGCCTCAATGTTCTCATCTATGCAATATTCTCATCGATGGGTAGAAGAAAGCCCCCTTCAAAGGGATGTTTGGAAAATCCTTTTAAAGATTGAATGGGGTGGGGTGGCTTGGTGGTGGAGTGCTTTCCTAGCATGTGCAAGGCCCTGGGTTCAATCACTAGCATCACCAATAAATAAATAAATAAAATAAAGGATTATGAAGCTTGGTGTGGTGACACCTACCTGTAGTCCTAGCTTGAATAACATGGTGAGACCCTGTCTTTAAAAAAAAAAAAAAAAAAAAAAAAACGCACACAGTTCACTTAGCACATAGTAAGCACTCAACAAGTGCTAGCTAAGGTTATTAGCTTCCCTCTTCCTGGCACACACAAAGGACTCTGGGCTGGGTACACTCCACCCAATCTTTTGGAAGAGGATGCTGACTAAATCGACCAAGAGATTCCCAACAGCCTGTTCTCATCAGCACCATCTAGCTCTGCCCTGGGACAGAGGGTCCCAGGGGGGTGGGTAGGGCGCTAGCACCCCCCTCCCTGGCCAGGATAAAATCCAGATGTGTGAGGCCCCTGGAACAAACAGGGTGGAGTCCCAGTCACATCCGGTGTGGGGAAGTCTGGGTGGGGGGAGCTGAGATGGGGGGTCACCAGAGATCAGTCTGGGAGGTCCTGACTGGGAAGATGGGGCAGCTGTGCTAAGTCATGTGAGCGTGAGGGGGCGAGCAACCCCGCAGGGAAGGGGAAGGCATTTGTTTCCATGAAAGTCTGAGTCACCCACCCCCCTTTCAAGGAAAACTGAGCCATGGGGGAAGGGGCGGGAAGAGGCCTGTGTGGAAAAGGAGGATGAGAGGCACACACCGTGGCCAGCTCTGGGGTTGGGTAGGAGGGTCTCAAAGGAGCCAGGCCCGTGTCTGACTTTCACTAGGGAAGTGGGCAGGAAGCTCCAACCCTTAGCCAAGGGGAGGGGAGAAGAGCTAAGAACACTCCCTGGTCCCTGGAAAAACGCCTGCCAAGGACCACGTGTGAGCCAGAAGCACGGTTTCAGAAAAGGCTGGTTAGGCCGGTTCTTGGTGAGGCTAGGGTTAGCCCCCTTGGTGACAGGGGGCTTCCGGGGTCGCCCAATCATCTCACTTCCAGGATGCCCCCTGGGAGGGGCGTCCTGGCCTTGGGCCCTACAGAGGCAGCTGCTTCCCCTGAGCGGAGGGGCATCCGTCCTAGATTGGGAACAGAGAAGAGCTTGTGCGTGTCCTCGGGGACAGCGGCCCCGCCCAGATAGCCACACAGAGGCCCCTTGTTCCCCTGCCGGACAGGGCCCCGGGCGCCCTGATGCCCTCTGCCCGCAGCAGCAGCTCCCAGGCTGGCTCCGCCTGGGCAGCGGCCTTACCAGACCAGCCGTCGAGCCGGAAACAGCCCGTGCACTGATTGGCTCATTTTCAATCCCAGGGCACCGAGCAATTTGTCCATTGGCCTGAACTTTGAGTCTTCGGTCTCTGATTGGCCCGCTGGGGGCGCTCTATGGTTAATCCTACTGTCGGGGTTTACAAGCAAGTGGAGCTCAGCTCTTAGAGAGGACAGAGTTAAAGCTGTGTGGATGTCCCTGAGGGTTACTTTGAACCGTGGCCTGACCGCTGGGTCACCCCACCAGACGCCCCCAGGCTGCCCTGGCCTGCTGGGTCCCTCGCGGGGTTCATAATTGAGAATCAAGATCCCCTGGAAAGCCTGGGAAGCACACTCATGGTGGGCAAAAAGTCCAGGGTTTTTCCCGCTGCCGCCCCCTTTGCAGCTCGCATTGGGGTCACCACCCCTCTCTAGTGTGGAGGAGAAAGATTTATTGCCATTTCCTGGAGAAATGAGAAACGCGTTCAGCCCACACACCCCAGGGACTGATCAGAAAGTCTGTCTTCTCTAGAGAGGAAGACTGTGGGCGCCGCACTACCACTTTCTGCAGACCCAGGAAGCGAAGGCATCTGCAGAGAGAGGGCAGCTCTCCTAGTCAAGGGTAAACTGAGGCCCATGCTGTATCCTCTTGTCATTGTTCCTACTGGCATTGCCAGCAGCTCCCCTACACCAGACTCCAAGATCTGGAGCCTGTCTCCTGTGAACCTTCACCAGGGCAGTCCTGACTCCCCCTCAGAGGCTCAGGAAGAGGCCTCAGGGGAGATGCAGTGTCCAGGCCTGAAATGGAACAAGAGGGATAAGTGACAGGGTTTGGAGGGAAGGGAAAAGAGATAGACCCAGACACCGATGTTTGGCTGGAGATTAGGGAAGGAGAAGACTGGAGGAAGGCTCAGTGGTTTCCAGGCCCCATCCCCCCCCACACACAGTTCCAGAGCGGTAGACCCTGTGGTCACAGTTTCTGGTGGTCACCCATAGGATCCCATGCCCCTTGCCAAGAGCAGCCCTATCTCCTACTCTTTCTTTTGCTTTCCTTCTGGCTGTCAAGGCCCCCCCTACACTGCCATTCTCGTCGTAGCAGCCAGGGGGAGCTTTTTAATTTATAACTTCATGCCACTCCCCAGCTCCACATTCTCCCATGGCTCCCAGTGGTTCCTCCCGACACTCGGCTGTAACCATATGGCCTCCTATAAGCCATTTAGATCCCTACCTCAAAGCTTTTGCTCCTGTTCTTTCTTGCATACATTCTCCCCTTAAATCCTTGAATGACTGCCTCCCCATCTTTCAGGTTCCTATGTAAAGGTCACTTTCTCAGAGGGGACTCCCCTGATCACCAGACTACAGCAGCAGTCTCCCCAATCCCTATCATGGCATCGTGATTTATTATCTTCACAGCGCTTGCAGCTATCAGAAATTATCTTTTTTTTTTTTTTTTTTGGTCTGGCTTCCAGAGTGCCATGTGAGTTGCTGGAGACCAGCGACCAACTTCATTCTCAGTCCCTCCAATGATGCTGCCTGGCACAAATCAAGCACTCAGAAAACCAGCGGAGTGGGCAGATGAATGAATGAATGAACAAACCCAGCAACCAAGGGGCTCCTGAGGGTGGACCGCAACGTCTAAGCGCCGCCCAGGCCAAAAAACAAAGGGAGCTGGAGATGCCTAGGTCCCCTAGCAGCCCTTCCAACACACAAGGCAAGGAGCAGCGCGTCTCCGTGGAGACCGTAGCAGGACCCGCCCCCGCCCCGTGCGGCACTCTCGGCCTCCTTATCTGGCCGAGGAATGTGCGGTATCCTCTGGCTCGCGCTGGGGCGGCGCCTTCTCTCTCCCGAGACCGCCCCACGCGCGGGACCCTCACACCTCCCGTGGGGTGGGTGATTCTACCAGTGACCTCGCCTCGAAATTCCCGGAGGACTGGGAGCGGAGAGATTCCAGCTGCAGTAGATGCATCGGTGCCGCGCCCGCGTGGCGACACGCGGGGGACCGTGGGCTCAGCGAGTGGTGCCTGGAGTGTCTGACAAGGGCAGACACCGGGGAGGGGATGGAAATCCCCGGGTGAGTCAACCCGTGCCAAAGAAGGGGGCGAGAGTCCAACGCTCTGCAGAGCCCGGGACTACGCGGGGTCCACGCCACGCGTGCCCCCACCTACGCCCCATCCCTGGGTTAGAGGGGAAAGAGGATGTGCCTGAGCCACGCAGTCACTTTTCCTTTCCTCCCAGGACAAAGCCACGCCCCCGCGGGGGAACTGGAGAAGCAGATCGACTCGGGGAAACGGAGGCAGAAAACTAGACGCCCAGGCGGTCGGCATCTGCCCTCCGCTGGGGCCCCGCCCCCTAACTTGGAGGCTTCGCAGCGCGCTTCACCTTTAGCCCTGACTAAGCCCGATACAGCCAGGAGGGGTACTGTGCTCCCTACCCCACGATCACTCCCCGAAACCCTGGTCCCTGGGAACACTGTCCTGCCTCCCAAAGTCTCCAGTCGAAAGCCCTCGATTCCGCCTTCTCTTTCGGCGCCAACTTCCTGCCCCGGGAAAGGCGGGGAAAGAAGTCGGGGTTCGCAGCTGCGTCGGTGGGGGTCGCCTGGAATCGTGGAGAGAGTGCACGGTGACCATCTCCTCCGTGCAGCGGAAACCCAGGCGATGCGCTCGCGCCTTGGTGCGCCCGGGACTCCTGGCTGGGCCCCCCACCTCTGATCCCGCGACCTCAGAGGACAGGGGCCCGCCCTTTCTGTCTCCCTCTAACCGTGCGCGCTCACCTGGTTAAGCCGGCCCGGGTCCCTGCCCAGACCCGAGGGGCCTTGGCGTCTGCGTCCCCAGGGCGGCCGTGGCTGAGGTTGGGGCTGCTTGCCCGGCTCAGCTGCGTCCAGCGGCTGGGGACCCGGGACGGAGGGGGGCGGGGAGAGCCGCCGCCTCGGCCCCCCCTCTTGCCCCGCCTTCCTCTCCTCCCCTTTCCGGCGGCGACTGCAATGAATTCCAGATGTGGCCGGCCAGCCCGGGCGCGCGCGGGGGCCGACTGGGGCAGCGCGCAGAGCCCCTTTGTCCGCCCCCCCACACCTCTCGCCCAGCCCCTCCCAGCCCCCACCCGTGAGAACCGGCCGGTGCGTGGCCTCACGCAGCCCGATGACGTCATGGCCCTCCTAGCCAGGTGGCCTCAACCTGAAACAACTGTCTTCCAATCTGGATGTCCTCCTAGCTCATCCCAGGGGCCCTAGAATAGGAGGAAAGCACAGGATCTCCTTTATTTACTCAACAAGAATCCATGAAGCACCTACTGTGTGTCAACACAGCAAATAGGCATTAAGCGCCTGTTGGTCTTTAAAAACAAACAGGCTCCTACTGCATGCCACTCCCTGCCCCAAAGATAGGATTGTTCTCTGCCTTGGTAAGACCCCAGAATTCAGGTGCTGTCTTTTCTCCCTTAGGAAATTCGACACACTTAACAGCCTACCCTGCTTCTGTAGATCCTGCCTGCCCTTGCTATAGTCAACCAGATGGCCCAAGTCGGACCTGCAGCTTTTGAAGTGGGACTCAGTTCTCTCTTCTTTCTCGAGTTTCCTAATTTCTCTTTTTTTCCATCTTCCAGTTTATCCTGGGCGTATCTGTGTACCTAACTGAAGAAATGAAGATCACCTTCGTTTACTGATGTTTATGTACGTGTGTGTGTGAGTGTGTGTGTAAAATCACGGACTTGATAATAGGATAGGAAAGCACCTCATTTCTTCAACAAATATTTTCAATGCATATACAGCATGGGGAGATTCGTTGCTCTCATGGAGCTTATGTGCTGAGGTAGGAAGGAGTCTTTTCTTTTTTTTGAACCAGGGATTGAACTCAGGAACACTCAGTCACTGAGCCACATCCCCAGCCCTATTTTGTATTTTATTTAGAGACAGGGTCTCACTGAGTTGCTAAGGGCGTCGCTAAGTTGCTGAGGCTGGCTTTGAACTCGTGATCCTCCTGACTCAGCCTCCCAAATCGCTTGGATTACAGGCGTGCGCCACCGTGCCCGGCTAGGAAGGAGTCTTTTAAAAGGGGCTGGGAATGTAACTGGGTGGTAGAAGCCCTGCCTAACATTCATAAGACCCTGCTTTCTATCCCCAGCATGACAAAAAAAGAAAAAACAAGTACCATTTCTGCAAATGTATACATAATCTGCTTGCATATTTAACAATTAAGCACCTACTGTGTGCCAGAGACTACAAACTGGAAATGCATCATAGAAAGAAACAGATGAAACCTTCCTGACCCAGTAGAGCTGAAGTTCTGTATGCGTGCTGAACATCCAGAATAGGACAGGAAAAAGAAAGTGGTGAATTTCCTGGAAGAGGAACTGAGAGATGGGGGACACACTGGGAGGAAAGCTGCTGTGCTTTCAATTTGTGAATCCTTTGTACTTTTAGACTTTTGTAACATGTACATACACGTTCTATTCCCACAATAAATTAAATTTTAAAATTAAGGCTGCTCGATACTCGGTGCAACCAATAAAAAGAAGGGAGTGGCCAGTTACACTCCCCGCTCTGTAGACTGTGCCTTAATAAAGACTGTCTCAAGGCAAAAAGAAGAACAAGAAAATTAGAATTGAAGCCAAGTGTCATGGCACATGCCTATAACCCCAGCTACTCAGGAGGCTGAGGCAGGAGGCTTACAAGTTCAAGGCCAGTCTGGGCAACTTAAGGAGACCCTGTCTCAAAAAAAAAAAGACTGAGGGTGTAGCTCAGTGATAGAGCACACCTGAATTCATTCTCCAGGGAAGAAAGAAGGAGGGAAAGAAAAAAGGAAGAAAGAAGAATTGAGACGCTAATGCCTATTAAAAATAAGAATGGGGGCTGCAGGTGAAGTTCAGTGGCAAAGCCTGTGCTTAGCCAGGTGGGAGGCCCTGAATTTACCTCTCAGCACCAGATGCATAAAAAGATAAAAATGGAATAGTCCTGTGTGTACTGATGTGAAACTGTCTTCAACATATTTAAAAAGAAAAACAATGTGGGCCCAATACATCGCTTGCCTGCATTTCAGGGTGTATTTATAAATGCTGTATAAATACACACACATTTGCCTGTTGACAAATGGGTCACCTCCAGCAGAAGGCACAAGACACTAGTCAAGTTGTTACTCTCAGGAAGGGAAACTGAGGGACAGGGAAACTTGGTGAGAAGGAGCCAGCCTTTGATGGTATATCCTGGGGATAGTTGGAAGATTGTAGCTTGTACCACCAGTCCCAAAAATGTACAAAGTCAAGAAAAATGAGAGGCAGCAAGTTCCCAGACTTTTAATTGTAGAATAGTTCTTATAATAAAAGTAATTAATAATGTCAAAAATATTAATAAATAGCCAGGGGTGGTTGCACATGCCTGTAATTCCAGCAGTTTGGGAGACTGAGGTAGGAGGATCACAAGTTTAAAGGCAGCATTAGCAACTTAGTGAGGCCCTAAGCAACTTAGCAAGGTCCTGTCTCAAAATAAAAAATAGAAAGGGGCTAGGATGTTGCTCAGTGGTTAAACACCCTTGGGTTCAATCCTTGGTACAAAAGAAAAGAAGTTAATAAATAACTTTCTTTTTGCAGTGCTAGGGATCAAATCCAGAGCTTTACACATGCTAAGCAAGTGCTGTACCACTATGCTGCACCCCCAGCCTCAATAACATTGTTAACAAATATATTGATATTTTTGCTGAGAGCGGTGGTGCAAACCTATAATCCCAGCATCAGGAGGCTGAGGCAGGAGGATCACAAGTTTGAGGCCAGTCTTGGTAACTTAGGGAGACCCTGTCTCAAAACAAAAAAATATAAAAAGGACTGGGGTGGGAGCTCAGTGGTGAGTGCCCCTATGTTCAAACCCTACCTCCAAAAAAAAAAAATTCAATATTTTTATTTAACATATTGAGTTTAAATTATATGAAGAATAAGCAATTTATCAATAAAGGAGTTGGGATACAGCTGAGTGAAGTCAGTGTTTAGCATGTATGAGGCTCTGGGCTTGATCCCCATTGCCAAAAAATAAATACATACATACATAATCAATAAAGAAATAATTATTGCTGGGAGCCATGGTGCATACCTGTAATTGCAGCTACTCTGGAGGCTGAGGCAGGAGGACTGCAAGTTTGAGGTTGGCCTGGGCAGCATAAGTAAACCATATCTTAATTTTTGTTTAATATTTTTTTTTCAGTTGTTGATGGACCTTTATTTTTTTCATTTATTTGTACATGATATTGAGAATTGAACCCAGTGCCTCACACATGCTGGCAAGCGCTCTACCACTGACCCACAACCCCAGCCCAATTTTTTAAAATTTATTTTGTGTGTGTGGGGAGGTGGTACTGGAGATTGAACCCAGGGACACACTACCTCTAGCTACATTACCAGTTCTTTTTGCTTTTTTTGAAACAGGGTCTCATTAAATTGCCCAGGCTGGCTTCAAACTTGTCATCCTCCTGCTAGGATTATAGGCATGCGCCACTGCACCTGGCTGCAGGAAAAAATTTGTAAAAAGGACTGTGAAAGTCAGGTGCGGTGGTCCACACCTGTAATCCCAAGCAGCTCAGGAGCCTGAGGCAGGAGGATCGCAAGTTCAAAGCCAGCCTCAGCAACTTAGCAAGGCCCTGAGCAGCTTAGTGAGAACCTGCCTCAAAATAAAAATAAAAAGGCTGGGGATGTGGCTCAGTGGTTCAGGGCCCCTGGGTTCAATCCCTGGTACTGGGGGGGAAAAAAAGGACTGGGGAAGTAACACAACGGTAGAGTGCACCTGGGTTCAACACCCAGCACCACAAGAAAACTGGAGGGGCGCTGGAGATGTGGTTCAGAGGTAGAACATTCCCGAGTTCAACCCCTAGTGCTGCCAAAAAGAAAAAGATAAAATAGGAGAAAAAATAAATATAGGAATCAGCAGATTAATGCTACATATATGCCTGTACCATATCCATGCATATGGCACAACACGTATGTTCTGTGCTAGCCCCTGGTGATTAGCTTTATGGGTTGCAGCTGGGTCTGGGGACGTGGCTCAGTGGTAGAGCACCTGCCTAGCATGCACAAGGCCCTGGGTCCCATCCTTATCACTGGGGGAAGAAAGCTGCCAATCTGATGGAGGAGGCAAGAGAAACCAGAGGGTCCTGACACAGGGTGCAGGGCTTTTTTGGGGGAGACGAGGAAAATCAGAGTGACTGTCTATATCATTCTAGACCTCTTTTTCTGAGCTGGATTCTGGAGACTACTTGATTCTGGGCCAGATCTTGGGATCCATTTGGACCTCAGCAAAATTCACTGCATCCTCTGCCGATGAAGACGTGGCTCAAGACAAGCTCTAGAAACCAGGTGATCAAACCACAGGGTAGGAGGTGCAAAAGAAACTGGGTCCTCTCCTCAGTGAAGCTATCAGAGCGGAAATCTCAGACTTCTGCGGGGACCTGAAGGCTGGGAAGGAAGTGCCCCCCCCCCAGCTTGCCTTGGCTGGCTCAGCAATTTGCCATCTCCCCAGGGACCTGGGAGTGGGTGTGATGTCAAGGCCACAGACATATCCGGCGTCTGCCAGGGGAACAGTGGCTCCCAGACAAAGGTGATGTCCCCAGGGACACACAGATACACCAACAGACAACTTCCGCCTCCCTCCTGCCTCTGGGGCAATATGAGGTCCCCGCCAGGTCAGCTGGAAGACGCCGGAGGCCTGGACTTCCTGATAATCTGAAGAGGTCAAAGGGAGAGCTGGCCCTGCCCTAGGGGCCCCCTGAATGGGGGAGCAGTGGCAGAGGAAGGAAACAGGGCCCTTTTCTTGGAGAGCTCCCAGGCAGGGAAAATAGAGGCGACGGAAGAGGCTCAGATGAGCTTCCACTAATTATAGGGTCACTCACAATAATGGTTGACGCTCACAGCACACTGTGTGCTGGGCGTGGCTCTGTGAACCCTCACAACCTATGGAAGTGGGTATTATTGTTATTCACATCACCCCATGTTACAGATGAGGAAACCTGAGTGCTGTGCTTTGGATAAGGTTGGAGTGTATCCCCCGGGGTTCACATCTTTACATTTAATCCTCACTGTGAGGTATTAAGAGGGTGGAAATATAATCCACTATGGTGTCCAGAGATGGGGCCTTTGGATGGTGATTAGTATTAGATGAAGTCATCAGGGTGCAGCCCCCATGATTGAATACTGTTGGCTTTATAAGAAGAGGGAGATTGGGAGTGTAGCTCAGTGGTAGAACGCTTACCTAGCATGCTAGAGGCCCTGGGTGCCATCCCTAGGAGGGATGAGGGAGGGGGAGAAAGCAGAAGTTACAAACAGACACATGCTCCTGTCTCTTGACATGTGAGGCCCTGCACGGTTTGGGATTCTGCCAGCATAAAGGCCATCACCAGCTGGGTGTGGTAGCAGCATACCTGCAATCTCAGCTGCTCAGGAGGCTGAAGCAGGAGGATTGCAAGTTCAATACCAGTCTGGGCAACATAGTGAGACCCCATCTCAAAATAAAAACATAAAAAGAACTGGGGGTGCAGTTCAGTATTAGAGGGCCCCTCAATTTAAATCCTCAGCACATTTGTAGACACACGAAGGAGGAGAAGGAGAAGGAAGTGGTCACCGGATAGACTGAGACCTTGAACCAAGGTGAATCCCTTTTCTTTATAAGTTCTCCTCTCTCAGGTATTTTGTTATAGTGATAAGAAACAGACTAATACACTGAAGCACACAGGAGTAGTGGGATTTCTTTTCTTTTCCTTTTCTCTTTTCTGCAGTGCTGGGTATTGAACCCAGGGCCTTGGCCTTGGGTATTCTAAGTAAGTCACTACTACTGAGTTATATCCCCAGCACTTTTTTTTTTTTTTCCTGAGACAGGTTCTTGCTGAGTCGCCCAGGCTGTCCATGAACTTGGGATCCTCCTGCCTCAGCCTGGGATTATAGGCATGCACCATTGTGCTCCACAGTGGTGGACCTGAACCAGAGCCACCTGGTTCCTCTTAACCCGGCAGCCCGCTGCTCCTCCTGAGTCTTACCCCAGTCTTATGCAGTGACTTCTACCCCTGCCCTAGGGGTTAGAACAGAAGGTGGGTAGTTACTACTCAAACCCACATCCATCAGTAAGGAAATGTAGAATGCTCTTCATAATCCAGATGGGGGACCCCTTTGACCTCCGATGCCATCCCCACCCCATATATTGCTAACTCCCCCAAATCCGAGAGGCTCAGGCCTGTTTTCCATCCTCCCTGGTGCTCTACCAACCCCCCACCCCCAGCTCTCGGCTTTTGGCAGGAGCTACAGGAGAGAAGTGTCTGAAATGGGTCTCAACTTTCTCATCGTCCTCGGAGTACAGGGGAAGGGGCCCCAGGCTGCGGAGAAGCCTTCCAGATGCTGATCTTGGCAGCTGCCTTGTCTCAGTCGTCCATGGGCTTGGGGCCCGCTTTTAGCTGCGAGGATGGATGGGGTGGGGATGCTCTGGTGGAGCCCAGCCTCTGCCACGTCGGCACCAGATGCAGTCTTGGCCCTTGGAGCCTCGAAAGGGTGGGCCCCCTCTTCTGGCCCCAGTGAGAGGAGGAGCCCACTTCTCAGCAAGGCAACCCCCCCACCCGTGCACAATAGCAACAGCTGCGGTGTGTATAACTGGCCAGTTACTGTCCTAAGCCCTTGAGAAATATTAACACATCAAAAGCTCACAGCAGCCTTTCTACCAAGATGGGTCAGGAGGTGAAGAGGGGGGCTTCTGTCCCTCCCAAAGGCCAAGACCAAGCAAAGGGTTTGAAGGTCAATGCTGAGAGAGGTCCATAGCCCATAAAAAAGGAAGATTCCCCATGTCACCCACCTTTCAATGGCCCAGGACTCCCAGGCTCCCAAAGCAGCCACTTCCCAGATTAGCAAACTTGACCTCCCTGCCCTCATCAAGTTTCCTTAACCACACGTAGCCTTGAAAAAGACAGAGGACAACACACTTGTGTTCTCTGTGGATGTCAAGGTCAACAAGCACCAGATCAATCAGTGACACTGAGATGGCCAAGGTCAAGATCCTGATCCAGGATACCAGCTCAGTGATAGACTCAAGCTTTGCATGTGAGGACCTTGGGTTGCCTTTCCAGCACCAAGTACAAGCAAAAACAGACAAATAAACCCATAAACAAACAAACCTGAGCAGGCCTGATGGAGGAAAGGCACCTGTTCAACTGGCTCTTTTTTTTAAAAAAAAGTTTTTGTAGTTGTAGATAGACATCATGCCTTTTCTTTATTTTTTAAAAATATGGTACTAAGGATCAAATCCAGTGCCTCACACATGCTAGGCAAGTGCTCTGCCACTGAGCTACAGCCCCAGCCCTCACTTGGCTCTTGATTGTGATGTTTTGAATGTCACTAATAAAACTGGGATTATCTAAACTGAGTCTAGCTGACTAATTCTAAATTAATTTTTGGGGGGCAAAAAAATGTATAAAAATAAATACATGTCCTTGCCAAAACAACCAAACAAACAAACCCTTGCAGTAGCACAGAAGTAGGGAACGAAGAGACAATTTGTAGTGTATCTCTCCCACTGGATTGAGGGCTGGGGGTGTGGCTTGGTGGATCGGTGGTAGAACACTTGCCTAGTATATGGGTTAAATCCCTGGCACTGTGAAAGAAAGAAGAAGAAAAAAAAAGAAAGCCGGGCGTGGTGGTGGCGCACGCCTGTAATCCAAGCAACTTGGGAGCCTGAGTCAGGGGGATCCCGAGTTCAAAGCCAGCCTCAGCAACTTAGCGAGGCCCTAAGCAACTCAGTGAGACCCTGTCTCTAAATAAAATACAAAATAGGGCTGGGGATGTGGCTCAGTGGCCGAGTGTCCCTGAGTTCAATCCCTGGTTCCAAAAAAAAAAAAAAAAAAAGAAAGAAAGAAAGAAAATGAAGGGCATTATGAGGAGGGAAAGAAGCCAAACGAAAAAGGCTGCAACCTGTATGACTCCATTTCTCTGATGTTCCAGAAAAGGCAAAATTAGCCGAGCATGTGGCTTGCACCTCTAATCCCAGCAGCTCAGGAGGCTGAGGCAAGAGGATCACAAGTTCAAAGCCAGCCTCGGCAACCTAGCAAGGCCCTATAAAAAAAATGAAGAAAAAGCACTTGGGGATATAGCTCAGTGGCAAAGCCCCCTGGATTCAATCCCTAGGACCAAAAAAAACAAAAAGAAAGAAAAGACAAGACTATGGGGAAGGTGAAGAGATCAGTGACCACCAGGCCCTGTAGTCTTTTGGACTACAAAATAGCATGGAGAATTTTTTTGTGATAAAACCATTTTAAATCTTGACTGTGAGGGGCTGGGGATGTAGCTCAGTTGGTAGAGTACTTGCCTCATATGCACAAGGCCCTGGGTTCAATCCCCAGCACCTCCATCACACATACCCACACACTAAGTGATGTTTGGGCTGGGGCTGTGGCTCGGGGGTAGAGCACTTGCCTAGTATGCGTGAGGCACTGCAGTCCATTGTCAGCACCACATGTAAATAGATAAAATAAAGGTCCATTGTCAGCTAAAAAAATTTTTTTAAAAAATCTTGATTGTGGGAGTGGTTACTTGACTATATGGGTTTGTGGAAACTTCCACCTGTGTACACTAAAAAGGCAAGACTTTATTGTATTTAAATTAAACCGCAAAAAGAATTACAAAAGAACCCTACTGGCCTTGCAACCCTCAGGGCTCAAACCCTCAAGTCTCAAACCACAGGATTTCAGAGAGGGGTTTGATACATAGTCAAGAGATGAAAGAGTATGTAAAAATTGGTTAGGTGTAGCTCAGTGGTAGGTCACTTGCCCGGTACCCGGGAGGCCCTGGGCTCTACCCTCAGCATTGCAACAATGAATGAATGAATGAAAATTAAAATGAACAAGCACGCCAGGCACAGTGGTGCACACCTGCAATTCCAGCTACTGGAGGCTGAGGCAGGAGGCTCGAAATTCAAGGCCAAAAGGGCAACTTAGCAAGACCCTGTCTCAAAATTTAAAAAGAGGGGTGGTCACTTGGGAATGTAGCTTAGTGCTAGAGACTTGTCTAGAATGCCTGAGGTCCCAGGTTCAATCCCAGTGCCACAAACAAACAAAGAAACAAAAATTAGCATACAAGGAGGCTTTGTCAGATGAGAGGGGCTACCAGAAGCAGATGGGGAGAAAAGCCGTAGTTCTTCCATCCTTCTGCCTCCAGCCTATGCCCAGGGACTCCCAGTAGGTAAGTCTGATAAGAGCCAGCGCATAAGGGATGCTGTGCACAAGTGTCAGCCCCCAGCCATACAGGGGCAGAAAGTGGGCGATGTGAGGATACACAAGCCCAGTCCTGCCACAGAGCATGTGAGGGGCTGGGGACGTGACTCAGTGGGGGAGCACTTGCCTGGCATGTGCAAGGCCCTCCATTCCATCCCCAAACCGGAGGTGGGGAAAATGAGGAAGGGGCAATTGTACTCCCATTTCACAGAGGAGGAAACTGAGGCCCAGGAACTCGATGTGAGCTGCCTAGGGTTTCAAGCTGAGTGGGAGGTCAGACTCTGCCAACACCTGGCTCCAGGGCTATTTCTATGTCTTTTCTCTGCCCCGCTCCCCCACTGCAGGGAAATGAAGCAAATGGAAATGTCCATGCAAATCAGCCTCATCTGAGGCTGGAGGGATGCCTTGATGAGGACTCCTCCTCCTCACCGGGTTTGGCAGTTACCCACAGACTGAGCTGAATAGGAACACTCAGCAGATGTTTTTGCAGTTGGTGGGGGAGGGGGACTTTAGGCTAGACTGCCCCCATGGAACCTGTACCCTTGCCTTGTCCTATCTGTGGCCTGACCCGTGAGGTTCCAACCCTGCGCTGGCCTTTGCGCAGTGATGCAGGAGACCAGCTGCTGCAGGACCCTCCAGCTTCCGCGGTGCATCCTCTACATTGCTGGGATATCCACAGGAGCAAAGCACCTCTCTGGGAGGCAACGTTGCTGCTAGCCCCACACTACTAGTGACAGAGGTCACCTGCAATTGAGCCTTCGATCCACAGGAAAGAACCGGTCACATCAACCTTTGACCTCCACCCAGGCTTGGGCTAAAACAGTCCAACTTTGAGCTATCTAGTGTGCAGGTCTCAAAGCTG
>JAJEJO010002067.1:0-17475 GCA_020662805.1 Glaucomys volans
TTTTTTTTGTAAGAAAAAAAGAATTTTCTCCTGACTTGAGTGTTCTTTCATGTACACTGGTGAACAACTTTCACTAAGGGTCTGAATTACATACAAGACAGATTATAGAAATAATAGATAAAAATAATAGATTCCTTTGCATTACATTGTAATTAATGAGAAGATGAGTTTACAGGTCCTTCAATGTAGAATCATAACACGATGTTATGGTTTACATATGAGGTGTCCCCCTGTGTTAACACAGGAAGGTTTAGAGGTAAAATTATTAGATTATGAGACCTGTGACCTAATCAGTTCATCCCAATTGGTAACCAGAGGCAAGTGGGGGTGTGACTGAAGGAGGTGGGTCACTGAGGGCTTGCCCTGGAAGTATCCTCCTCGCACCTCCCCCAACACCTCCCCTGACCAGCCCACTTCCTCCACCAAGTCCTTCTGCCATGATGTTCTACCTCACCTTTGACCCAGAGTAATGAAATCAACCTACTGTGGACTAAACCTCTGAAACTGTAAGCCAAAATACATTTTCCAGACTCTAAATTGTTCTTGTCAGGTATTTGGTCATAGTGATGCAAAGCTGACTAACACACACAATATAGGAAAACCCTGAAATTTGATGATCTTTGAAAGTCATACATGGATTTGCAAATCATTCTTAAGAGGAAAAAGTCAGAATTTCTTCAGTCTACATTTTAATTGTATTTATGAATGTGAGTTTCCTTGTATAAAACATTTAAAAATTATCCATGTTTCAGGTTCGTCTCTTAAAAAAAAGCTGCCACTCATTTTGTATTTCCAACTTCAGTACTGCCATACTTCAATAACTATGACAGGATGTTTTATCTTACTGTAGAGCGCATCCTCTTCTACTCTGGACTTAAATGAGAAACCTCCCCACAGGGCTTTAAATCTGGCTTTCCAAGGAGTCAGTGAAGGCGCCAGATGGCAGAACTGGAAGCACAGGGGTGTAACTTTGATTAGTGGGAAACAGGAAGTGAGGAACAGGAATATCAGGTCCCTTCTCATGAACTGACTCAAGGCGTTGTTTTCTCATGTAGGCTGTCCACAGATTGCTCACAAAGCCGGGGCAGATGAAATTGCCACATCACCTACTGGGTCTCTCACGGTTCACCAGGAAGCAGCAGTGAGTACATAACTTCCCAGCCTCCTGCCTCACTCCTCTTGCTCTTCACTCTCTCATCAGCAAGTAATCTTTGCCTCACAAGGTTTTCTAGGTAATCTGAGATGTGACTGGCTAAAGATATCTATTAATGAGCGCATCAAATGTTCACTTCCATCCAGTATAATTTTGTGAATCTACTATAGAAAAGGAATTATGTTCGATATTTTGAGGGAAACAAAACTCAATAAAATTCAATTTTTGTTTTTTCCACTAATGGTCCAGAAGGAAAGATAGACAATTGTATAGTCATCATCATTCTGGAAAGGGATTCAGGAAAACTGGGTTCTATATTTCACTGATATTTAATCTTGAACAAGGCATTGACTCTTTCTGGACCTCACACTCTTGGCTGTAAGATATGGAGTTGTCTTAAGCAACGTCTACAGTAGCACTGAGGAACTAGAATGAAAGGAGGATACTAGAGGGGTAAACTACCCGAAGTAATAACAACATGGCAATGTACAATAATCAAAGTACTGGCCTGCAAATTACCAGGAGGGGGCAATAGAGAGCTTCCAGAGCTGAATGACCTGTTGGAGGAATCCTAGGTGAACTGGGCTAAATTAAACTAATTAAATTAATTTACATCCCAATTAAAACCATGGGATGTAAATTAAATGTTTTATTTTTCAACTTTTTACAAAAAGATGTGAAATGCAGCATAAGGCCAGAAACAGGATGAAGAAATAATTAATATAAGAAAATTGAACCAGGGTTGAGATACCCATATACAAGTGAGTTAGTCAAGCATCAGGGGTCACCAGGAGAAAATCTAATCATCTTGGGGTCATAAGTGCAGACACCAGGCAAAAGCAGATTGCTACAGCAAGTTGCCTTCTGGGTGACCAGTATTATTTTGGAAATGGTATCTGGGAAACATCAGGATTGATTTGCCTGACTTTAAGAGAATTTATAGATGTAGATATGGTAAGTTGAGAAATACTTGACATGTGAGATGGAATACTGTCTTTAAAGAGAACAGTCAGACTAGGGAAATATTATTGAGTTTTCTTGTTTGTTTCTAAAAATAGAGGACAATTGAGCAAATTTATATGCAGAAAAGAAAGAACTCAAAAATAAGGAAAGGCTGATAGCACATGAAAATGGGCAAAAAAATAGGCTGATAATTGAATTTTTCACAAAGACTGCAAAATGTCAAGTTTTTTTCTGAAGAAATTGTGCTGAACAATTACAGATGGTCCTGACTTATAATGGTTCCACTCATCATTTTTTTAACTTTAACACTGGTACAAAATCAATGCATTTTCAGTAGACACTGTACTTTGAATTTTGATCTTTTTCTGGTCTGGTGAGATGTGGTACAATTCTCTCACAACACCGGGCAGTGGAAGCAACCTGAAGCTCCTATTCAGCCATGCAATCATGAGGGTAAGCTACTGATACTCTACAGTATACTGTGTTGCCACTGTGGTGTTTTTTTCTTTTCTTTTGGACACAGGAATTGATAAAATACATATCTTTAACACTACAATGCAAAAATAGGTTTTGCCTTAGATGATTTTGTCCACCTGTAGGTTAATATAAGTATCTGAGCATGATTGAGGTAGGCTAGACTAAGTGATGATGTGTAGGTTAGTCATATCAAAGGCATTATATATATATAGTTGTTTATGGACACAATGTCTTTATTTTTTATGTGGTGTTGAGGATCGAACCCAGTGCCTCACACATGCTAGGCAAGCGCTCTACCACTGAACCACAACCCCAGTCCCTCAAAGGCATTTTAATTTAGGATATTTTCAAGTTCTGATGGATTCTTGAGACATAACCCTATTGTTAGTCAAGGATCATCTCCATATTCTTGTTCATAAAATGTGCTGGGCTTTGTGCAAGGTACTGTGGAATCATTAATTGATTTACCATCTCAGAGTTTATAGTCTAGAAGATGATACAGACAAGTAAGCATGAAATTAAAATAGCATGGTAGAACAAGGAAATACATAGCTGTTTTATTTCTATGTAATGTAGATTTGAAAAAAAGGAAATCTTCCTGAAGAAACTTATGTCTAATTTATACTGAAAATTTGAGTACAGAACCTGTTTTCCTTAGCCACTGTTGTGATTTGGGATATGAAATGTCCTCCAAAGGCTCCTGCATTGAAGGTTTGGTCCCTAATACAGCAATGTTCAGAAGTGGGGCTTTGGGGAAATGATTGATCATGAGGGTTCTGATCTCATCAATGGACTCATCTATTTATGAATTCATAACTTAATGGACCATTGGAAGGTGGTGAGAACTGTAGGAAGTAGGGCCTAGTTTGAGGAAGAAGGCCACTGGGGTTATGCCCTGAAAGGGCTTAGTTTGTGTCTGACCTTTCTCTCTGTCTCTGTCTCTCCCTCTCACTCTTTCTGTATCCTTCCTGACTGCCATGAGGTGAGTAGCCTTCCTCTGCCATACCCTTTCTGTCATGATTCTCTGTCTGATCCACAGGCCCACAGCAATGGAGCCAAGAGACTATGAACCTTTGAAATCAAAATAAATTTTGAAGCCAAAATAAATTTTTTCTCCTTTAATTTGTTTTTCTCATGTATTTTGTCACAGCAATGGAAAGCTAACTAACATTCCAATTGTCCTCAATACCCAACATAATCCCTGAGACAATAAATACCTGTAGAACAAGTAATCAAAGAGCTGAAAGATGAAGACTTCTTATAAGTCTAGATAATCCAAAAACCTTCCCACTATGACCACTTATAAATGCTGGGTAAAATCTAATAATTCTTTAAAATAACTTGCTGAACTCCCTAGTAAGATAAAAACTTCCTCAGGTATCAAAAGAGAACCAAGGACAGGCTGGGGAGCCCTGTGAGTGCTGCAGGAGTAGGAAGGTACTGTGTGTGGGGGTCGGTTTGCCAGTCACAGTCACCCGAGGGCTTGGCTCAATGCAGACAATTTGGCAGAAGAGACATATGTGAAGGGCAGAGATGGAATTAAGGTATTGCTATGAAATCAGTAATGTCAGATGGCTACACACATATTGGAAGTGTGAGTCAAAAAAGATATGCCCACTGAACAAAGTCTGTGTAGCCCTTCTATATATTCTGTATTTAAAAAAAAAAAATCTTCATGAGAATCTGGACTCATAGACCTGCCCACAGTTTTGGACGTTTGGGTTAGCATTTAAACTACTGTGCGGTTGAAGCACCTCCCAAGCAGAAATAGTTAAAAAAAAAAATGTGGTTAAATCCACTAAAGTGGCAAAATCCTTGATGTTGCTGGGAACAAAACTCCTGGTAATGCAAGCTCTCTGCCCAGGTTACACAAGATTCTCAGTGGCGTAGCCCTTTTTCATATGAGTTTATTAGCCAACATTATAAAATAAGAAGGTAACGATTCTTTCCAAAAGAGCCATTTGACCTGACAAATAGCAAATTGAGATGCTAAAATGTTATATAAAATGATTTCACAGTGAGTATAAAAGGATTTTTAATGCAATTCAAGATACAAAATACATAGTCAAAACCATAAAGAAAAACAGAACAACATGGAAAAGAAAAGACAGTGGAAATATAACACAGGGGAAAATACATGCTGTGGAAATACTGGGTGGATTAAACAGAAGAGCAGTCAGCTGAAGAATGTGAGCTGAACGATAAAGTTAAGAAAATTAGTCAAGATGCAGCACAGAGAGACATCATATTGGAAAACATAAAGGAGAAGTTAAAAGGCAAGAATGAAAGGTGAAAGATCCAACATACATCTAATAGGACTTACAGAAGAAAAGAAGAGAGAAAATGAAGAGAGATGATATTAGAGATAATAGCAGAGAACATCCCCCTTCAAAATAGGGCAATGAGTTCAAAGAAGGATAAAAAGGATTCATCAGTGTCTACACATATTATATTGAAAGTGTTGAACCTTGACAATGAAGAGAACTTAAAAGCAAATAGAAGTCAAAGACAAAAGAATTACTATTGAAAGAATGACCATCAGACTGATGGCAGATTTCTTAACAGCAGTAATAGAAGGCAAAAAACAATAAAGCTGTATCTTGACCCCTGGGTTGGGATCAAAGGAGAAGATAGGATAATGGCAGAGCTTCAGCTGTTTCTATAATGCTTCATTTATTTTAAAAATGAAAGAACTAGTCAAAGAAAGCAAAATGTTAACTTCTGGTTAATCTTGATGGTAGTATGTAGGTATCCGCATTGATATTTTGTGTACTTTAATATGCATTATAGTGTTAAAAATAAAGTATGAGTAAGATACAAAAGGAATGGAGATAAAAAATGTTTCAGTAAAAAGGAATGGGTTGTGCAAACACATAGGAGCAACAAAGTGGGTGGCACATTCTGGAATATGAAGTAGTTCTAAGTGGCTGAAGGGATAGACGTGACTAAAGTAGAAAGGTACCTGCTGAAAAGAGCTCAAATCATGAGATAAGTTTGAAATTTCTCCTGAAAGCACCAGAAGTCAATGATATGTTTACACAGGGAACTGAGACTCCCATACATAGTGCATTTCAGACTAATCACTCTGTTATGTTTATCAAGGACAAAATAAACCCCAAATATAGTGGTTCAGGTGGGGGGAAAATGATGGTAATATGAACTTGGATGGCAGTAAAATGAGTGAAATGAAGAGAGAGTCATGAGATTTAGACTGGTAACAACTGATAATGGATTTTATATTAGGGACAAGTAAGAAGAAAGTATTAGGGATAATTCTAGGCTGTCTGTTTTGAGTGTCTGGGTAAGCAGTGGATCCATTCACTGAGAAGAACATACTGAAAGATAGTTTTGGCTGAGAAGATGAGGTATTTTTGGAAATGCTAAATATTTAGATTCTATAGAATATCTCACTAGAAGGTGGATGATACAGATTTAGTCCTCAGAGACCTGGCTTAGAGACCTGAAATTGGAATTGGTTATGGTATGGATCTGAAATGTCCTCCAAAGGCCATGTTCTAAAATCTTGGTTGCCAACTTGTGGAGCTGTTAGGTGGTGGTGGGATCTTTTGGAGGTGGGGCCTGGTAGAAGATAGCGAGGGGACTGGGGATGTCTCCTTGAAGGAGCTGTTGGAACCCTGGTCCCTCCTCCTCCCTCCCTCCCTCCCTCCCTCCCTCCTCCTTTCCATTTCCCAGGCACCATGAGGTAAACAGCTTTGCTCACCACGTACTTCCCATCACGTGATACTGTCTCACCATGGGCCAAAGTAGTGGGGCCAAATGACCATGAGCTGAAACCTCTAAAACCATGAGCCAAAAGAAATGTCTCCTTGTAAACTAATTATATCAGGTTATTCTGTCACAGCAACAGAAAGTTGCCTAACACAGAATTCATTGGAATCTCATTAGATGTATGAATGTGAGTGCAGAAACTCCATCATTTCAATGACAGGGAGAGAAAGAGGAGTCTTCACAAAAATTCAAGGATGCATGTTCTAGTCCATTTTGCATTGCTATAAAAGAATACCTGATGTTGGAAAATGTATAAAGAAGAGGTTCATTGGGCTCTTGATTCTGGTGACTGGAGGGTCCATATGGCATGGCACCCGCATCCTGGTAAGGGATACCTGGCTGTATCACAACCTGGTGGAGAAGTGGAAAGAGAACCTGTTTCATGCAGGGGGTAGAGAGGTCACATGGTGAGACAGAAGCAAACGACTGGGAAGGAGCCAGGTCTGTGCTTTTTATAACAACCCTCTCTCATGGGAACTAATCCACTCCTGCCAGATCTGATCCACTCCCATGAGAAAGCATTAAACCATTCAGAACACCCCCACCCCTACCATGACCTAATTACCCTCTTCCACTAGACCCTCACCTCCCAAAGGTTCCACCACCTCAACACCAAACACTGAAAACCAAGCTTCCAAAAAATGAAATTTTAGGGAACAAACCATATCCAAACTGTGACAGGTATACATGGAAATGGTGAAAAAAAAATGGGTATAGCAACCATGAAATGTGCCACTCAGATATGCCTCCAAGGAACTGCTTTTGTTTAGCTGTCAGGGGCAGTGAGCTGCCAGCCTCCATCTTCAGCACATCCAAGATCTGTCTCTGTGTTTTAACCAACCCTCCTCTTCCCAGGAAGCCCACAACCAACAACATGGCAGGGGTACTGGAGCCTGGCCTTTATGCCCAATGAGGAGTTTCTCTAACAGGTGATCTTTGTTCCAGAGCTCCCCATTGGGTTGGCCACCAAGGCTTTGTTAGAGATGTAGCACAGTCCAGGGCTCTCCCTGACAAATCCTGCTTCCTTGCCCTTTGTCTTTTTCAGATGTTACCCTTGAATGAACCATTTACACTCCCAACTCAGTATACTCATCTGGTTCCTAGAATAACCCAAACTAGTACCAGTTGTCTGTCATAAAGGAAACCTCATAGTAAAGGGACTCACTCTGGGTGGTATGTGAGGCACAGATAGTCCCTAGAACAAAGTGGCAGCCCATATTTTAAAACTTAACCATTGCTGGCTTGGAAGAATGTTCTGTAGAGGGAACTGCCCTGTCCTGTATGACGGCTCATGGTTTAGTAAAGAGCATGTGTGGAAGCAGGGTAGGGAGGGCATGAGAAGAGGAAGGAAAGCAGTATATACAAGGGTGGGGGAATTAGCTGGATTTTGTTATGTTGCACTGAAGTTATCAGAGATGGATAATGCTAGAACAAAGTTCTAATATCCCTCTAGTCTAGTGGGATATTAGAAAAAGCTGAAGATCAAACTCAGGACTTCTGGTTAAGAGTTATGCCTTTGTTTATATCTCAATAGAAAATTGATAAACAAACTGATTGATTCATTAAGTGGAATTCTGTAAAGGATTTCTCTGCCTGTGTGTCGATTGACATGGAAGGCTGTCAGCTGCAGCAGGGCCTGGGCAGGACTCTGAAGCCCCAGGCTGTGGTACAAGCAGCCCCACCACTTGGGCCATGTGAGTTGGCAGACCCAACTATGTTTGCGGTGTGATGTGGAGTTTATGGCAGGCACTCGTAGGAAAATCAAAATGCAGTATTTTGGAGTTCTGGAGTGGGGCCATACCATCTGCAATGCAGAAAAATTGTGCTTGGTGTGCTACTGAGCACTGGTTGAGACTAAACATGTGACTATGGAAACCAAATGGCCATGCATCCTAAAGTGCACATCATGAGCTGAGCTCCATAGGACACACCATGAATGCAGGCAGGCTCAGCAGCAGTTTGTCAGATAGAAAGTGACACATCAGGGATCAAGCCTCAGCAGAACTGTAAAGCACAGGTAAGCTTCACGAGCTGGCAATCTAGATCCCCAAGACATCCACTCAGATGACAGCAGTCCTCTGTTGGCTCCTGCTTATGTCTATGGGAGGGTCCCATAGAGCAGCTGAAGGAAAAGGAGAGTCAGAGCTTGGTTAATGGTTCAGTTATTTTGGTATGTGGATGTTGATTTAGTAAATGAACCTGAGCTGCACAGAGAAGTGGTCTTGAAAGACAGGGACAAAGAAAATCTTCCCAATGAGTGGATTATAAGGAAAAGTGGCACAATGTGTGTATATATATATATATATATATATATATATATATATATATACACACACACACACACACACACACACACACACATATGAATCTGTAAGCAAATAGATTGGTTAGTTTGTCAGAGTCTTGGCAAGAAAAAACTAGAAGATTTCAGAGAAGAAAGTCTGGTTAGATTCATGAGGATAAATATAGGAGAGTGGGCAAGAAATGTGATCTTTGCATCACATAGTAGTGACCACCAGAAAGCAGCCACTATAGAAAAAAAGAAAGAAAACTTTAAATAACAATATGAAATGACTTGGCCAGCTGACATTTGCCAGCCTTTCTCACTGGCAGAATTAACACAGTTGGCACAACATCAGAGTGGCAGAGATGGAGGCTACACGTAAGTCAGTAGCATGGACTCCTACTCACAAAGGCTGATCAGGCCACTGTCACCATTGAAAACCCAGCCAGTTAGCAAAAGAGATCAGTAGGGGGCATTTTCCTTGAGGGGATCACAAGGCCATGTCCAGCAAGCTGATTAGGGTGAGTGTCCTCTTTCTAGAAGAACCAGTGATTTATTATCATGGTTGTAGTCACTTAGTCCAAATAAAGAGACGCTGTAGTATTATCTGGGGACATTTCTTCCTTCCTTCTCTTCCTTCCTTCTTCTCTTCCTTCCTTTCTATTTTGGTGCTGGGGATTGAACCCAGGGTGCTTAATCACTGAGCCACATCCAAAGTCCATTTTATTTTTTATTTTGAGACAGGATTTCACTAAGTTGCTTATGGTCTTGCTAAATTGCTGAGGCTGGCTTTGAACTCACGATCCTTCTTCTTCAGCCTCCTGATTTGCTGGGATTATGCATGTGTGCCACCATGCCTTATCTAGGGAAATATCAAAGTATCTGATCCACAGGCACAGATATCCTCCAAGATAGCAGATGACCCTGCAACTCACTTACAGAGAAGGAGGTGAAAGAATTGTCTTATAACCATGGATCCTCTGGTCATATCAAGATCCATCCAAACCATAGTCAATCCAGAAGTGGTTAGCTTCAAAGTGCAATGGGATAGACTGCTGAAGGTACAACAGAAGTGCCAACTTGCAGGCAATACTCTGTCATGATGGGGTATCATCATGAAAGCTACTCACTGAATCACAAACCTCTAAGTGGATGTCATGTCCCATTAGAGTTTGGGAACCAAAGTAAGTAGGAGTGACCCCACTTGCAATTATATCCAGTGACCCATTGGAGGGTTCTTTGCTTCCTATTTTTAAAATTCTTGGCTCTGCAGGTACCAATAAATTATGACTGCTGGTCATTCAGGACTTCTTGTATACAGAGACCAGCAGACTAAAGAAGGAATCAATTTGTTGTTAGGAACAACTGATGCTATTCAATAGGAGAAGATAACCCCGTTGTTATATAATGAAGGCAGAGAAGAATATGTGTAGAACACAGATGATCCACTTGTGCATATCATGATACTTGAATGGACAAGTGTAGTAACCGCAACCTACAAAGAGTAGACCCCAGACCCTTCAGGAATTAGAGATTTGACTATATCATCAGTTAGGTTATCAAGACCAGCAGAAATGAAAATGAAGAGAATTTAGAAAGAATAGTGGGAAAGAGATGGTAACTACCAATAACTATAGTATTGCCAATGCAGCAATAGGGGTTAGAGTTCATTTCCCCATCTTCCTTCTTCTGTTTACCTAAGGAAGACAGACCCACTGGAATCCTGGACAATCTGTCTCAAATATAAAAGTAGATCTACACAGTGCCAGGGGCGGACTGTAGCAGTAGAGGCGAGCACTCCATTCAGGAATGCACTTACTGTTGAGTTGGAAGGAGTGGGATTGGCATGCCTAACCAGTTCAGTGTCTTCCTCAATGTGTAGCCGTAACCCTGCCTCCTGTGTTCATTAGAAGACCCTGAGACACAGACAATCAAGAAGTATGATATGGAGGAGACCATGGGAAGTCATTAGCAGGGACAAAAGCCACCATGCATCCGGCTCAGGAAAGCATCTAAAAATGTCCTCTGAATTTTGCAACAATAGTTATTAGTGACTTTGGCAAGAGCTTTTCAATTGAGTAATGAGGGTAAAAGCCAGATCGCGCTAAGCCAAAGGGTGAATGGGAAGTCAAAACATCAAGAGAGCAAGTGGAGGATATTTAGCTGTGAAGGGAGGGAAGGAGGAAGAGACGTAGATGTGGTAAGTGAACTCTGGTATGGAAATTATGGAGGAAAAATATTTTGTTTAGAGGAAAAGCATTTGAACCACGTATGTAACAGCAGTGGAAAGGATCTGAGGAAAGGGAGGAAAAAAGTCAAAGTAGAATAAGAAGATCAAAAGAACATGAATGCACACAGAGGGTCCACTTTTGCATTGTTACGAGAATGGAGGAAGAAAGGATAAATGTATAGGATTCTAAATTAAATATGTAGCTCTTATTGCTTCATTTATTTTTATAGTATAATTCTCTCAAATCCTTCTTTGACAAATCAGTGTTTCCCTCAATATTTGATAAGTTATAATCTCCTGTGTTCTTAATCTGCTAAATGAAAAAGATTGTCCCTGAATAACAAAGAGCTCCTTATGCCTTGAAGGACTTCTTTGGTCTTCCCAGAAGTTCTGTAAGGTAGGACAGAGCCATCCTATAAGGTTTTCATGTAACAGATACAAAAGGTAAAACACAGAATGATTAATTGCCTTGCCAAAATGTTTGTGATTTATTGAAGGTCTCCTGATATGATTTCCATGTCTACCACTCTTTAGTTCTTTTCTATGGTCATAGAATAGTTGCCCTATTAGGTGGGAAACTTTAGTCCTCTGCTCTTCTCCATGATCTTTAGCTGACATAGCTTTTATGCAAGATATTTCCCTCCCTATTCTGCTGCTCTTGAAAATGAATATACTGGATATAATACAAAGAGAAAGCAGAGTACCTCCAAGCCACCCTGTATTTTTGGTCATGTAGACATTCAATAAGGTACTAAGTTTCTTGTGAGTAACAAGAACCCCTGATAAGTTCATGGGATCTGTTATCACCCAGAACTGAGCAGACAGAGACTTGCTAGGTTCTTTCATGCTTTGTAGAGCACATTTCAGAGCTTCTGACTTTGTTGTTTTAGGTTCCAGAGATTGAGGATGGTTGTGAAATGGCATTTTGGTTGTGCCACATAAGAAGGCCATTCAAGCATTAAATATAGTCAACTGAAGATTTGGAAATGCTAACAAACTTTTTAGTCAAACTGTGACACAGGACAGATAAACTCTTCTTAGATTTATGGGCCCCATTGGAATAGAATCACACACACACACCCATCAGATTCTTGGTTACTTTATCCTAACAGCAATTCCAGGAGATGAATATCTCTGAAAGAGGAAAAGAATTCTTGGACATCTTTACCATGTTCCTTTTGCAAAGTGGACAAGTGCTTTCTCTCCTTATTTAAGTTGCCCAACTGATGCCAGAGGGTTGCGGCATGGTCTCTGCATAGAGATATATATTTATACAAAAGAGTCTCACATGCTCTCAGACTTACCACTGCAATGGTGACAACAGCTAACCTGTACCCAAGACATATTCTTCTTTACCAGGTATTCTGCGTATGTGCTACCAGTACGAAGTGCCTCCTGAACACTTAATGATGTGGGTATAGCAGACCTCATAGATCTTGCTAGTTTGTTTATTCTGTGAGTTGAGCAAGTGGAGTCTTCCACATAGGGAGTCTGTGGGAGATGAGAATTTGACCATGTATCTTCTGCCTCTAAGACCAAAGTGGGTTAGGAAGAAATACCTGAGATAAAAACACTGATAAACAAAAGGGGAAGAATAATTTATTTCTCTCATGAAAGTCTTTTTTTTAATTCTTAGCAAATTTTCTTTCTTGGTATATTGACTCACTTTTTAATGGATATACAGGTAAAGAGACAAGGTAAAGAAGCCAATATTATGAAAAAGAGCAATGGCAAAGGGATATTACTTGAGTTGTTCTCAGCTTCCCTGCAACAGAGAAAAGCCCTTCACTTGAGTATTTACTCATGAGTTACGAATGATGGTGCATGCATTGCTACTGGGTCACCTCTTTCTAGATGTGTTGCCTAAGATTTCCATGAGACCCAGAAGGGATAAATTGCTTGGGTTCTCAGCCAACTAGCCAAAAACACTGTCCTTCACAAGACAGGCACTTGACACGGGCAAGCAGCTTTGTACTCCAAACCTCAGAAAATAAGCACGGATGTTTTCTGTGCCCTGATTTTCATTTCCAAGATGCAAGGCATTGAGACAGAGAGGGGCTGCTCTTCACACTGGTGTGTAAATAGTGAAACTGCATGAAAAGTTGTGGGAGCATTAGCTAGGCCCTGTTCACATGTTTTTCCATCAGGCCACTTGTCTGATCACTCACACTGTCTTTACTATGTTATGATGCTTGAAAATGTTATGCTCAGTGGAAGAAGCAAGACTCAAAGGGCACATATTGTTTGATTCTGTTTACATAAAATGTCTTGAATAGGTAAAAAAAACTTAAGGACAGAAAATAGATTAGTGGTTGCCAGGGGTTAAGCAGGAAATGGGGAATGCTTGTTTGATGAGACCATCAAATGTTTTTCAAAAGTTTCCTTTTGAAACTAGATAGAGGTGATGGTTATAAAATATTGTGAATGTACAAAATGCCACTATGTGATTACACTTAAAAGTGACTACCCAGGGGTCTGGATAATTATTGTGCACCAATAAAAATTTTTTAAAACTGATTAACTTTGTGTGAATTTTACAACTGAGAAAGGGAGGGAAAGAGAAGTAAAGAGGAAGAGAAGAGGAGAGGAGACACCATATTTAGGAAGATAGTTATGGAACAGTATAGAAAGAGTAGGATTTAGAGTGAGGAGATCTGAGTCTGAATTCTAATTCTTTCACTTGCAATAAGTAACGTAAGAGGAAGATGATGTGTTTGGGTCAAACTTGTAGCTTATAGAGTCACTGTGAGACTTAATGAGATATTGTACATGAAAACACATAATAGTATGGCTCTGGGCACAAAGTTGACACAATGTAAATAACTGAACAAAAAACAACAACAACATAATATTGAAGGATTTTTAAAGTAGCAAAAAAAAGAAATTAATTCAAGTTATAGCAAAAATTATTAAAATGTAACAAAAGCAACTTCATAATAGGTAAATATGACAACTTTGAGGAATGCAGACACTGAGAAACTAGATGTTTTTATAATTATAATTTATATTAATTTTTCTAATTTAATTTAAACATAAAACTGATATTATAGCAAATTTCCACTCTACTACTATGTTCGAACCACATCGAGTGACCATATTTCGTCAATTTAAGATGCATGTGTTTTTTAAGATTTAATATCTCAGAAAATTGGAAAAGGGGGCTGAATCTTCCTGAGGAAGTGCCTACAATGCCACCTCCAGCACATACGGTAAATGTTCCCCTGATCATTCCCAAACCTGTGGCCATTTGCCAAAGTAACTGTCAACTGGTGAAGAGAAATCCCAGCCTTCTTGGGCATGGTTGGATACAAGGTTTGAGCTGATACTGAGTCCTGAATCCCAAGATAAATTGCAGGTATTGGGGCCAATTTTAAAGACTTAGAGACGGCAGAATGACTTTCCCTTCAAATCCGCATTCAATTCACACCTGTGCTTCTTCAAGAAACAAAAACAAAACAAACAAAAACCCAAACAGGTTGTAGTGAATAGAATGGACTACAGTTAACTTCACCAAAGGTAGGTTCTATTGTAGCCTCGATACTATGCTTGTTTGTATCGGAACACAACACACAGCTTCTAGCACTTTATATGTGATTATTGCTCTGTGGATGTATTCTCTTCTGATCCCTATGAATAGAGAAGATAAAAGGAGGACAGCAGCTGGGCACAGAGGCTTATCCCTGTAACCCCAGGAGGACTGCAGGTTTGAGACCAGCCTTGGCAACTTAGAGAGACCCTGGCTCAAAATAAAAAGGGCTGTAGCTCAGTGGTAGAATGTCCTTTGGTTCAATCTATAGCACCACCGGAAAAAAAAAAAGAAAGAAAAGAAGAAAAGACATGGGACAACTTTACAAAGGAGAAACTGCAGTCCATAGTCATCATTTTGTCTCAGGGCGACATTTGCCAGCTCTATTGCATGAGTCTAATAATCTCAAGTCTCAGCATGGCACACACAGTCATAAAGTCGTGAAGATATAGTGCATGAAAATAGGGTAATTGGACTTGGTGGGCAAGAAGCAGAAAGAAGATTTGATATTCCAGTAAGACATCTGAATGCCAGGAGAGAGAGAATAAATCCCACCCTGTCAGAAATAAGTGATTCATTTTAAAAATGGTAATTACTTTGGATTTGAGTTTGTCCTCCATAACTTATCAATGAGGGTTTATAGAATACATAACCTACCAGTGTGAAAATCTGCATATTTCCTCAACCCAGGGATACATTTCATGGCATAGAAGGTTCAAGCAAGGTACATGACCTCTAGTCCACTATTCTTCCCAAGAAACCCCATCATGTAGAAACACACTGCCCATTAGAAAGGTGGAATGACCCATTAATATGCAGTTAGGGTGTCAACTTGAATCCTAGTAGCATGGAGGATCTGACCCAATGAAGTCTCCACACCGAGACAACAGTGGATGTATGCCATGTTCTGTTTAACTAGAACACATGGGTCTGGGGAACTAGAAGTCCTGATAGGATTAACCCTTCTCACTAACAACCCTGTGACCTAACTTTCAGAATCTGAGCCTCTTGTCTCTATTCCTGCCAGATAAGAAGTCCTAGATCCTGGATATGAAGATTACCTCTGACAAGTAAAACATGGGGAGCCTCATATGATAAAGACCACCTAGTCATCTGAGTTCCTCATGCCAGTAGATGAACAGGCACATGAAAGAGTTTTCTCTACTGAGAGCATATGAGACTCTTTACCATGAAAAGATAGGGCAGCTGCTACACATTATCAGTAGCCAGGAGTCTGTCTAGAATGTAGGCCTCCTTTGGTTCTTCTGTGGCTGGTGATAATGGAGAAGGATAAAAAAGCAACTATAGCTAACCTATAGCTAACTAGCACCAAGAAACTAAGGGTTCAGAATCCATGCAGTTGAAGTCTAGTCGCTCCATCAGGCAATTAACTCAATCAGAGTGCTGGCCAAGGTGAAAGGACTCCAGAACTGGAGTTAAAGAGACATGACTATCAAAGAGACACGACTATCAAAGCTTTAGAATCAGCTGCAACAGAAGAATCTAGTCTATTTCTTATTTTTAAAAATTTTTTGGTTGTCAATGGACCTTTATTTAATTTGTTTATTTATATGCAGTGCTGAGAATCAAACCCAGTGCCTCACACATGTTAGGCAAACACTCTACCCCTGAGCCACAACCCCAACCCAGAATCTAGTCTTTGTCACAAGTTGTCTCCTATAATGCCTTTACAATGATCGTGTCTTAAAAGGAGCTCTGTGGCAGACTGAATTTGCATTGTCCTCTGTCACATGAAAGACAACTCATTCTTACAAAAACAGAGGCCCTGCATTTTAATATGGGAGCCAGATATAGGGAAAAAAAAAAAAACTTGGTCAAATCATAGTTGTGTGAAGGCTGAACTACCTTGGACACCTCTGTACTTCACTGTAGATCCTCTCAGCCTGGCCTATCTCCTAGTCTAGCCACCACATGGTGGTGTGAGTTCCAACTGGCTTCACAAGCTACAACTTGATGGCACTACACCTCAGCGAAGCACCACACACCTCCTACCTGTCACCCTGGTGCTTTTCTGTTAGTACTTAGGAATTATTTTACAACCATGCACAAGGAACCTGAAAGGTTGATATATTTGACACCCTGACCCATGGGGGCCAGGAACTGGGGGATATGTGTTTTCCTTTCCTTTCTCTTAGAAGCAGAGTCCTGATTTGCTTATCATCTAAATGCTCAGGTGGTCTCATGGGATCCAACAACCATTTGTTTCTAGCAGCTACAAACTTTCCTTCCCTCCCTGCTTCACTTCTCCATCCCATACTTCTGCGCTCTAGAATCAAACTTCCCGTTAAGAATTTCTGAGCAGGCTCTCCTCTCAGGAGAATCCAGGCAAAGACATTCCTAACTCTGGTCTTTTCCTCAGACTCCAGAGTCTTAGAAAATACTGATGGATTTACCTTCAAATTAACCCAGGATTCAAACATTTCTCATCACCTCTCCTGCTAGTAAGCTGGTTCAGGCCCTCATCTCTCTTACTTGATTAACAGACATAGTAGCCAGGGGGATCCTTAATAAAATGTAAGTTAGATCTTTGCATATCTGAAGGAGGGGCTCAAAATCCTTAAGAACTTTTTATTCAGAAAATAGGTGTGTATGTTTATGTTTGTGCAAATACACACAATACCACATTTACATTAGATCATTATATATAATAATATACATATATATGTATATATGGGTTCTGTCTCCTTATAGCTGCTCTGGCTTTATTTCCTACTACTTTTTCTACTGCAGCCATATTTCTTTCCTTCTTGCTTCTGAAGACACTACACCTGTTTCTTCCATGTCCCTTTTGCCTCGGTACTCTTGCGTTTATTCACAATTTTCTTCCACCAGGAATCAGTTATACTTTTTGCCATCAGTTGATATTTGTGTTCTACTTTTTTTAATACCAGCTATTTTCCCCTACTAGAATATAAAGTCAATGAAGTACTTTAGCATATCTCCAATCCCTAGAATAGTACTGCCATTTGATGAGTGATCAATAAATATTTAATTGAAAAAAGAAGAAGAAAGGAAGAAACCCTACAATGAAA
>JAJEJO010002067.1:17875-36594 GCA_020662805.1 Glaucomys volans
AGTCTTTCTCCAAAGTTAGCCTTTTAACTTCTCAGCTCACAAAAGGATTAGAATAACAAAATGTGAGTGATAGAACCTGAAAAGAGGTAATTTGGCTCCCCTCCCTGAGTTGAGTAATTATAATGCTGGGACAAGAGTAAAATAAAGCCAATGTCTGCAGAACAAAAGCCAAAAGCACAATGTATCATGCAAATAGAGAAATCATGTTTCCTGAGAGAAAAGCTTGGACACAGGTGAGCTCTTTCTCGGTGCAAAAGAGATATGGGGAGTTTATTTTAAGATGATGATGAAATATTTGAATTTCTGGCATTTTCTGAATGGCAAAATGTTTTCAATAGAACTGTGCCAGAAAAATCCAGGGCATATATGCACGTCACCACATGTAAGGGAACAATATATACCGGATGTCTGAAAAAGTACAAGTGCCTGCTTTTTAACTTAAAAAAATATTTTGCTTTCAATGTTTGTCTTAAATGTTTTTAGAAATTCATACAGAAATGAAGCGAAGTAAGTAGAATCTGACATCTAAATGGGACACTTTAAAATCCAATCTATAATTTTGAACAAATTGGGACCATTTTGCCCATCCTTAAAATTTTTTTCCACTATTTTTAATAGCAGTAATGAAAGGCAAAGAGTAATTAAGTACATTGATTGGTTTCATTAAAAATAGAAACTGTGTGAAGGGATTTAATGTCACATATGACTCATCAGACATTTGTAAAGTATGTTTTTAAACTATTGACTCGAAGAATGGCCACATTTAGTGAACTTTTGTGTATGAAGAATCCTCAAAGGACAGGCCATGTGTGAGGCATAAAGAAAGTAATCATCATAATAATATATTAGAAGGAAAGCCATCACATTCAAAGGCCAGGCAATTTTGGTTTTTTAAATGTGTGTTTTGTGTTCTTTATAATAAAATAGATTGAGTCATAGTGAATACCAAACACACACTTGTGGTCACATAAAAATGCCAAATTATTCCAAAACAGAATTTCTTTCATTTTAGGGGGGCCAAGATACCTTTGGAAATCTAAGGAGTGTAGGTCCAAGTTTTCATATAATCAAAGATTTTCAGCAGCACAACCATGGACAACTAGAAGCCTCTGAACCTCTAGCTAATAAACTTTAATCTGCTTAATTGTACAACCAGAAAACATAAAAATCAAAGAAATTAATTCAAGATAACAATTTCTCAGATCTGGACAGACCAAAAGATCTATTTTGGTAAATGTACTAATATGTTCAGGCAAGATTAATTTATCTAACAATATAGTTTGAGCATTGTGAATTAGTTTTCTATGCTTGCTTAAGTATAGTATCAGAGGTGATGGAAGAAAATAGACTCAGACCCCAATTTAGCCAGGGTTTGTTCATAAAGATAAAAATAACTAGGCATTGTGGATCCAGGTCTCAGAGATGTGACTAACTGGGCATGGTCTCAGTGGAATTGGTCTGATCCTTGAGGTTGGGCTCTTGAGTGCCTACAATAGTGCATCCCAAACTACTTCACTGACCCTACAGCGCCTGCTCTTCTGGGCATTCAAGTCACTTCTTTGAGTCAAGTCTCTGGGATAGTCAAATGCGTTACATTACCATGACAGTGCAAGGAAATACTCCAAGAAGGCATGTATGAAATTACCTAATACCTATGCGATGAATAAGAATTAAAAATTTCCATAATTTTTAGAAATTAAATTAAAAAATAAAACTAGAAATTGTAAAGGAATGTTCCTGCTTACTTCAGGGGATTCCCAGATATCCTAAAAGTTTCTTTCCTATAACTTAGTTAGGAATACTACATTTGAAAAGTTGAGAAGTGCTGGTGAAGTTAATATTTCATGGAGGTAATTGCTCAAGTAGTGTCTTTAACATGGTTTTAGCAAACCTATGTTGACATGGTTCAATGTCAACATAGGTTCAGACAAGTAGAGAGAGACATGTAACCTCATCAGATGTTATTTCCGTATCTAAAGTAATAGTGGTCCAGATAACCAGGAAAAATACGAAACAGAGGCAGAATTCCATCCACCATAACAGGGCGATAAAACCCAAAGACTTTGAAAAAGAATCATAAAAGGCTGGGAAGGACTCAATAAAATGACTTTAAAAGAGCCTCCAGACCTATTCATTCATTCATGCTTTCATATACTCCGTTAAACAAATATTTATTGACTGCATATCATACAAGCTTTTTCTGGCACTTGGGATACATAATGAATAAAACAAATGCACAACAAAACAAAATAAAAAGCTTGTTTTCTTTTTGCTTACAGGAAAAGACATAAATAAGAAAACATAAAAATAAGCAAATCATGATGTATATTAGAAAGTAATGATATTTCTGATCTACAAATTTGCCATTTTTCTGAACTCTCCTTTAGACATACTGTAGTATCTTTCCTGTTTCTTCATTATGGTGGATCAAATAGTGTCCCTCCCCAATATTCACATCTCTCTGGAACTACAGAATGTGACTACATTTGGAAATAGTGTTTTGAAGATGTAATTAATTAAGTTGAGGTCATACTGTCAAAACCTTGATTTCTTAACTTTCAGCTTCCAGAACTACAACAGAATCAATTTCTATTGCGTAAGGGCACCCAGTTTGTGGTGCTTTATTAGGGTAGCCTTAGAAAACTAACATATATTCAGCAGTGAGTCAATTAACATATTTAACATGTGTTAAATTTATAGCAGTATGAGAGTTATAATTTCACCTTGCTTTGAAAACTATCATTTAACAGTAGTAACTCATCCACACCTCTCAGCAATCTGATAAGGCAGGTACTACTATTATTCTTATTTTATGAATGAAAATTCCAAGGCCCAGAGAATTTAGACAAATGTTCTCTAAAGCATACCAAGGACAGAAAGCACGGAATTCAACTTAGATGGTCTCACTCCAGAGAAGGTGCTTTCTCCTTTCCTGCTCCTAAAAATAGAAGAGGATATCTAAAAATGTGGGATTCTTGGTACTCATAAGGTATAATTTAGTAGATTCTCTAGCATTTCCTAAGTGTTGGGAAAGTTTTGTCAAACATTCAAGTCCTTAATAGAAGAATAAACATTTGTATTCATTTGAACTATTTGATTCAATAATATATTAAATAACTTATGAAAGTATTATTAAGTAATATTATACCTCTTAAAGTAATGGTTGTAATTAATTAGATTTACAAATAAAACAATAAATACAGTGGTCCCTCCCTTATCCATGGTTTTACTTTCTATGGTTTCAGGTACCTGGAGGCAACTGTGGTTCAAAAACATTACTATTTATCTTGACTTTTTCAAGAGAAAAAGGCCATATCCACACGCTGCTTGTTACACACAGTACATTGTAATTATTGTTCTATTTTACTATTAGTTATTGTTGCTAATCTCTTAATTTGCCTTATTCATAAATTAAACTCTCAAGACTGTATGCATAGGAAAATATAGAACAGTATACACAGGGTTTCAGGCATCCCCTAGGAGCCTTGGTGTGCATCCCTCTCAGAAAAGGGGGGACTACTATATATGGAAAATTCAAGAAAGAACTAGGTTTGCATTTATTACTTTAATTAATCAAATATTAGTTCATAAAGACATTTACCCACCTATCCACCCCTAGTCTGTGCAGCTTTATAGTAACGAGTTTATTGCTCATTGGTATCTTCATCCCAAGTGAATAAATCTACCTGTTCAGTTTTCAGGTCAGAATTCCTCACAGCTCTGGAAACCCCTCTTTCCCACTCTGTGCCCTTGCCCATGCAATTCTTTATGCTCAATCCTATCAGTTCTTCAGGTTTAAAGCCTTCCCTGAACCTCAGTTGAAGTGTTAGTTCCTACCCCTGCCAAGAACACTCAGCACACGTGCATAACTGTAATTATATGTTTATGTGGCTCTCTTTAGCTTCTTCACTATACTAGAATATCCTGAAGGACAGTGTTGAGAATGTTCTCCATTTAATCCAGCACTCAACACAGTGTCTGGGATACACCCAAGGTAGAATGAAGGAAGTGACAAGCGATGTTGAGGGCGTATAGTCCCTCTGTTGTGGAGAATTCCACGTTGCATACCCTCTCCCATACAGACCTCCTCCTCTCCTACCTCTATCTTAGAACAAGGCAGCTACCTTATGCCAGCCAATGAGATCCTCCATACAGGATATGACTCTGACTGGTGATTCAAAGAGGCACGGACAGGCTGGGTGCAGTGGTGCATGCCTCCCAGAGAGGCAAAGGCAGAAGGATGGTAAGTTCAAGGCCAGCTCGGCAAATTAGCAAGACCCTGTCTCAAAATAAAATAAAAGAGCTGGGGTGTAATTCAGTGGTGAAGAGTCTCTCAATTTAATCCCCAGTATTGAAAGCAAACAGAGTTAGGGACAGTTGAGAAAATATTGATGGCAGCACACAGACAACAGTTATCGGACCTCAGATGTTCAGTGGCTGTAATTACAAAGCCGTCCTAACTGTGGTTACAAAGCTGCTCATTGGCTGTAGCTCTAACTCTTTACAGACTATGGATCCTGGCCTATTTTGAAAGACTTGTTCTAAAAGAATGGGAAAGAGGAGTTTCAAGAGCTGAAAGGAATTTTGACCTGAAAGCTGAAGGGGTTGATTTACTTACTCGGGAAAAAGATATCAATAAGCAATAAAACCACATAACATGTAAATCATGTCATTCTTTTAAAATATTTCTTTTCTTCTTAACTGGGCAGAGTGGATTCTCTGTAACTACAGGAAACCTTAACTGATTTCCAAATATATGCTAGATATACATTAAAATTTAATATGTATAATGAAAATATTATATCCATATTTGGTACCAGGGATTGAACCCAGGGGTGCTTAACCACACAGTCACATCCCCAGTCCTTTTTAAAAAGATCTTATTTAGAAACAGGGTCTCCCTAAATTGTTTTAGGGCCTTGTTAAGTTGCTGAGGCTGGTTTTGAACTTGCAATCTTCCTGCCTCAGCCTCCCAAGTTGCTGGGATTATAGGTGTGTGCCTCGGGTTACACATACTTAAAATTTATTTTTATATATAGTTATGCATCACTTAATGATGGGGATATGTCATAAAGTATGCTTTTTTTTATACAAACCTGGATGGTGGTTTGTATAACTCACATAGGCTATACCATATATCCACTGTTGTATAGGTGGATTGTCATTGACTAATATGTCATTACATGGTACAAGATCTTTCTTTTCTTTCTTCCTTTATTTTTTCTTTCTAATACATATATATATATATATACATACATATATATGTGTGTATGTATTTAGGTGGACACAATACCTTTTATTTTATTTTTATGTGGTGCTGAGGATCGAAAGCATGCTAGGTGAGTGCTCTACCACTGAACCACAACCCCAGCCCCTCTATTTATCTATCTTATTTGATTGTTGTCTAGGCAGACAGCATGTGGGTGCTGAAGCAGAGAACATCTTTTTTTAGGTTGGAAACCAGTTATTATTCAGGTTATGACCACTGATTGTTACTAAAACCATTGTAAAATATGGGGACTAGAAATGATTTGGAGATACATGAGATTAGCTCACATAGCATTAAATAATATTAAATCACACAGTGAAAAAGAGATTCCTTGTCCCATTATTTTTCAGTCCTGATACTGTCAAGAACACAGAGTTGGGTTGGTATCTGTTTAATGCTTCTCAACGCTTCCTACTGTTTCTCTTTAGCAATGAGAAGGAAGTCTTGTATTCACAACATTCACAGACAATAGCCTATTCCTAGAATTGCATTACATTTTTGTCTTTGTTGTATTCAGCTTTCTGGTTACCTCTCACTTAAATAAGTCATGCTAATTTTGCATTTAAAGAAGTAACATAAGCTTTCCTAAATAAATTTCTTTCAGTTAAAGAAGGGGTCTACTTAAAGTATACTGAGGAAATAGTAGCACAGATGGACACAGGAAAATAATCCCAAAGATGATGAATGATTATCTAGTTTAGAAAACACGGGGATAGTCTGCAGATGCAGGATGCAAACCCCTGAAAACAACCTGAAAACCACAACCGAAGCAGCCACTCCTTCAGACACATTTCTGAAGACACACACGTGTATGATGGACAAACCACAAACTGCATTGAATTTTGAGACCCTGAACAGTGGTGGGGGTTGGAGCAGGGAGAGATGGCAATTGCTGCCATGATGAAAGTGCAAGGGGGTGGGTTAAAAGGACAAGGCAAGTCGGCACCTTCTGGAGGAATAATCCACACAAATCCAAAATGGCTATTAAAATCTGTCTACCTTCTCATTTAGAGGAGGGATGGTCCTCTTGTGCCTAGAGGAAAAAAGTGTCAGCTTTCTGAAAAAAGGGTCAGTCTTGCCAAGCTTCATTTTGAGGTCATTATAATCTATAATTATATTCCAAAATTAATTTTTTTCAGTATTGGGACTCAAACCCAGAGCCTCACACAGGCTAGACAAGTAGTATTCCTGAACTGCATTACACCTCCAGCCCCCAAATTTAAATTTATAATTTTATTCTCTTGCTTCATTTAAATTACCTTAAATCAACAATTCCCAATTGGGGAGAGTAATTTTTTTTGGACTTTCTGCATATCAGAGATTGTGTTGAATGGTCCACTGGGGAGTGGGGGTACTAGCTCTCCCTCTCCTTGCCCCTAGTTAAAGTTACTATCACAATGACAGTGTCTCATGACCCCTGGAGGACTCAAGTGAGGAAAAGACTTAGAACCACCTCTTCAGTAAGAGCCACAAACAGTTTAACTGTCTGTGACCCATCATGGAGCAGGTGTATGGGTAGCACAGAAAGCTGTCCTGCTTACTTTTCAGCACCATAAATTATGGGTGGAAGTTACAGCTTAGGAAGAATTGTTTTCAGTACCATGATGATTTGTAAAAGGGTTAAGCAGTGATTATACAGCATCTTGATGAAGGATGCAGAAATAAGGCAAATAACTGCAAGAGCAAAGTCCTTACTTTTAAACCAGTGAGGGATCTTCAAAAACTTTAAAAAGAGATACATTTGAACAGCATAGCTCTAATTAGAGAACATCCCTTAGCAATGGATTCTTTATAATTTAAATAGGTTCAGAAAAGGGGTTGCCACCGTGAACAAGTTATTAATGGCAAAGATGTGGTTTGGTGAAGCAGGGATTGCCTTCTAGAACTTAAGGGATGAATTTTCAATCCCTCCCTCTCTCCCTCCCTCACTCCCTCCCTGCAACCCTCTCCCTCATTTCTTCTCCCTTCTTTCCCTTTTTCCAACCTCCTATTTTCTGAATTCTTGCATACTTCTCTGGCCAATGTCTGTCAAGGTTATTTGTGTTTTATTGGACATTACTGGTTTTCACATTTTTTTCTCCAAAACCTCATGACCATCCTGGGGGAAAGATGGCGGGTCAAGACCACTAACATTTGTGGGCAGGCTTTGTAGTTCAGTGTATTTCAAATCCTATTTCCACCATTTACAAGCTGAGTGACACTGAGCAAATCACTTGATTTTGTGTGCCTCAGTGACCCATTTTATAAATGAGGATAAAAATTTTTATTATTATAATTTTTCCTCAACTTTACAAAATGAGGATACTTAATTGGATTTTGTGAGGATTCAATGGGTAAATTGATGCAAAATGCTGAGAACAGGGCCCCACATGATTGAGCACGGCACCACCATTAGCTTTACATATTTGACTTCTCCCATAATCTTTCCTTTGATGGAAGAGTTCTACTGCCCCCCAAAGATTCAAAAATCACTCTGCTACTGTCGCAGATGGTTGTAGTCATTGTTTAAATGAGCACACCGTAGCATTTAACCACACTTTTCATAAATTCTTTTCTTCCCTATCTCAGGAAGTCTTCATTCTTCAGAACACAGTACCTTTCCCCCATAATTCTTAAGGTCAGATTCTCCTTGCTATCTTTATCCAATCACTTTTTGTGGTTCAGTGGTTTCTCTCAGACTAACTTCAATAGCATCATGACATCAGAAAACACCCAATCGAACTTTCTCTTTTACCCAGAACAAAAGTTGAAATCGCCCAAATAAATGATCTCACCCTGTTCCTGGAGGTAAGAATGAAGAGATGAGGGTTTCCTGACTCCTATCCCATTGCTTGTTCTCTGACAGTCCCTCTCTCAACACTTGGTGTAATTTTACACAGTATGATTCCGAGTTCCTTTGCACTCTCAGAGCCACATCTGTCTCGGAGGATTTCTAAAATGCTGCCACTGATAACTGTGCTCTGGTCTTCCCACCACCCAGTGGACAATCTGAGACTACCACATTCATTTATTCACTCATTCACATGAGCTTTATTCGAGCTTCTAAGCAGTTTGAGTTCCCCTGCTAGGTTTGAGGAACAGGGTCACTGTGTTAGAGGAGCTCATTTCTACACTGGTAATTATGTGAATAAAGATGAGTTACAGGTGGCACACACCTGTAATCCCAGTGGCTCTGGAGGCAGACGCAGGATGATCACAAGCTTCAAAGTCAGCCTCAGCAACTTAGTGAGGCCCTAAGCACCTTAGTGAGATCCTGCCTCAAAATAAAAATAAAAATGGCTGGGATTGTGCTTCAGTGGTCAAGTGCCCCTGGTTCAGTCCCCAAAAGGAAAAGAATAAGTCACAGGAAAGCACACAGTGTATAAGGGCTGGGGTCATATTTATGCATAGAGCATTAAGAAGGAGGGTAGCTCACCCACACTAGGGTCATGGATCAGGAGAAGCTTCTTAAAGGAACTGACCCCAAATCTAGATCTTGGAATAGGCATAAGTCAGATGAAGAAAGGGGAAAAGCACTTTAGGTAGGGAGATAGAATGTGGGAGGGAGAGTAAGGACACTGGTGTGAGCAGAGAACATTGGGAGACATGTTAGAAGTTGTGCTCAGTAGGAGTGGGAAATCAGAGAAATTAGGAGCAAAGAGGCTTGACATAGTGGACCAGATCTTACAGTGTGAATGAAACAATTTTATTCTAGAAGCTGTACAGAATCAATGTAGCAGTCTCATCAAAAAGATAAGAACTTATTTTATTCCATAATGGCATTTGGAGAATAATGCAAAAACTTAGAGGTTATTGCACTAACTAATCCAGGTGAGATAAGAAACTCAGATCTCTTCAAGCACCGAAATATGTACCTATGCTACAAAATTCATCATCTACTGTTGAGTGTCCCTATGAGCTAAATTCTTGAGACCTCTACAATTGTTTTTCAACCATCTATATTTAATTAAATAGTCTGTACTTTCTTACCTTAACTAGGTAACCAGTTCAGGTTGTTTGGTCATTCTTTCTTCTTTTTTTAAATCAACTAAGAAGGCCTTTTACCCTTGGTCTTGTCTACAGTTATCCTTTCAATGATCATTGATTTAAATTTCTATTAAGAAACATCATGTGTGTATGCACCTGAGCATGAGTAATTTTAGTTGCCACCAAATTTATAATTTAACCTTTGCATTAAAAATGCTTCATGAAATTTCATTACTTTATACTTCTACTATGTCTATCAAAAAGAGGAGCTCTGGATGATTCCCTGATGGGCAATCCAACATTAAGTAACTATCTATTGGGTGAAGGGCACATTTTTAAATAGGTCCCTCATTAATTTTTTGACAACTCTTTGATGAAACAGCAAGATAATTTCTCATCTAGAAAGACTAAAAATAGAAATTTTTTTTTTGCAATTTTTATTGCCCAAGATAAAATATAAAAAGTTCTTGAGTTGCTTTTAATCTTAGTCATATTGGAAGTGAAACCAAGAGTCAGCCAGGGCTAGGAGTAGGTGAAGTGCAAAAAGGTGGTTTTTTAGAAAGAACAACTCAGTGAGTCATTTTGTACCAGAGTTTGTTACCTTTTCTTTTGTTAAATTACGAGGTGGTCAGGAATGGTAACTTTCCAAGTGCAAATGATTACATTTTTACTCAGGACAGATAAATGTGAGAGCAAACACACCCACACAAGTGCGCGCGCGCGGGCGGACACACACACGCGCACACACACACACACACACACACACACCCTACTTTGGCCAGTTTTTAAGCTGTTTTGTGTACTTCCAAGTGTCCACCTTTCCAGGTGTCTTTAGCCTCTGGGTCCTACCCTTTCCTCTCCCAGGTACTCACAGAGTCTGCGTACTGGGCGGTAGGCTGGGGATGCGGTGAATATCCTTGCAGGTGACTTTGAAGTCGTCCTCCTGGTGGCACTCGCAGGGTGGAGTTGGACATCCCCTGCCCCCCAGGTTCCTGGGCAGGGAGAGCAGCAATACCAGCTGCAGCAGGGACTCCAGCCTCATTTTCCACCGGCCCTCAGGGCTGTGTCTTCATCCTGAGCTATCGCCTCATTCTCAGCCCTCTGCGTCTCTGGTTCCCCTAGGCAGAGGGAGATCAGGGAGCAGGAGGGGTGGGAGGAGGGAGGACTCCAAGAGGCTGTGACCTCACCACCGCAGGGGAGGCTGGAGAGGGAGAAGAGGCTCTCAAGTGCTCCGCTTCCCTAGGCAACTCTACCCAAACAAGACTACTTGCCTCACTTTTTTTTTTTTTTTTTTACCCCGAACCACCCAGCCCGCCCCCTCTGTTCCCCGGCGCGGGGACCGGCTGTTCCCTCTGTTTTCTAACCCGCCCCACGCATTCCTTCCTATTATTTCTCTCCAAAGCCTCGTTTAGACGCTGTCCTCTCTACTTTTTCTCTAAAATGCAAAACGCCACCTTTCCCCGAGGGTAGCCTTCTAAAGCACTGCCTGCCCAGGACCCACCCGCACGCACTCTAGCCAGAGAGTCAGCTTGGATTGGACTGTGCTCCTGAACTTCAACTTCACTGCCGAGAGTCGGAGGCTGGCACACCGCCTGGCCAGTCCCTGGTGCGGCCGAAGCCGGCGCGCGACAGCCCTGGTGGATGTTCGCGGCTGCCCCACTCCAGCGCCCACCCCGACCGCTCCGCGCTGGTGGCCGCGTTCCTGCAGGAGTCGCCGCCGCCAGGAGTCGCCGCCGCCAGGAGTCGCCTGGAGGCGACCGTCTCTACCCGCAGTGGACGGACTCCAACAGGCGAGTCAGAAACTGGGCTCTGGGGCCATCTGCTGGAGAGAACCAGGAACGACAGAAGCCATTCCTGGTACCCCCAAAAGGATTGCACTCCAGCCTTGGGACACGGATTTGAAGTCGACTGGAAATCTGGAAATTCTGCTTTTCCTAGAAATGTTATTTTTTCATGTCCCCATCCCCTCGCTACGGGGGAAAAAGGAATAATTAAGTGGCACACGATTGTCTTTCTACTTAGGATTCTTCACACACTAGCCAAAAAGATTAATTACAAATATAAACCAGATTGTGCCAATTTCCTTCATAAAAGTCTTCAATTGCTTAACTAATTCCTGTTGGGGCAAAAGGAATATCAACTCTTTACATACTGCATGATTCCTTTTATAAGAAATTATAGAACAGGGGGAAAAGCTATGGTGATGGACATCAGAATAAAAGTTCAGGGAGATGACTGTATAAAGAGAGGAGGGAACACAGGGGTTCCATCTCTTAGGCTGGAGGTTAAGTGAATATATATATTTATCAAAATTAATTGAACTGTACAGCAAAATATGTGTATTCCAAAGTTTATAGAATCCTTTAATACCCAACTCTGGAAACGACCAAAAGGTCCTTCCATTGAGTAATAGAATAACAAACAGCAAGGCATCCATGTCATGGGATCACCAATAAACATGAGCAAACTGCAGATTTATATAACACACAAGTCTCCAATGCATGATGCGAAGTGACTCCGAATATGGTCTATCATGCTTAATGTTCCCCGTGCCCTTGAAAAAAATGAGCTGTGTTGAGTGTCATTTGAGTGTCATAATGTTCTTCAAATCTTCTTTGTTTTTTTTCTTCATTTTATCAATTATTGAGATACAGGTAGTGAAATTTTTTATTAATAACTGGCGATACATCTTTTTTCCCCATTTCATTTATATTCTGTTTTCTCAGTCCCTTCATCATTACTAAATGACTTCCATTATACTTTGTGATATCCTTTGCTCTTTAATTTGCTTTTTCAGTTATTGATAGAGTTCAACTTTTTTCTATCCTTTGCTCTTTAATCCTCTTTTTCAGTTATTAGAATTCAACTTTTTTTGATTAATGTTAACATGGCCTGCTTTTTCCTCACTTCTTTTACCCTCTGTTTCTTTACCTTTAAGTAAATTTCTTATAAATAGCATACAGTTGGATCTGACTCTCAGTATGGCAAATCTCTTCCTTTTATTTATGCTGTATAGATCATTTACATCTGATATCATTGCTAATATTAGGCTTTAAGTACAAAATCTTGCTATTAATTTTATATTTTCCTACGGCTATTTGATTCCCTTTTCCCTTTTTTTTAAATCCTTTGGATCAATTCAGAAATTTTTCTGATTTATTGTGTCTTCTTTGTTGACTCAGCCATTACTTTGCTATTGTAGTGATTGCTTTAGGGGTTTTGTATGCATATTTGAATATTCCTACTCTCAGCTGTTATCATACCACTTTTGCATCATTTAAAAGAAATTTACAAAGTATACTTCCATGTAGTCTCTCCTGCCTGAACTTAAAGCCTTATTTTGCTTTTATGTATACATAGGCTATAAGCCCTACAATACAATGTTACTTTGTTAAGATCAGTTATCATTTAAAGAGATTCAAATAGTAACAAAGTTACTCTTTCTGGTCTTCTCATTCCCTAGAGTTAATCCATATTTTCCCTTGTGTCACTTTCCTTTTGCTTGACAGACTTTCATTAACATTTCCTGTGGTACATATCTGCCGGTTATGAATTATTCTGCTTTTGTGTGTCTTCAAAAGTGTTAATTTGCCTTCTTATTAAAAGGATATCATTTCCAGGTATAGAATTATAGATTGACAGAATTTTTTCCTTTAAGTACTTCAAAAATATGGTTCTATTTTCTTGTTGCTTGCATTGTTTCCATGGACAAATCTTCTATCATAGCTTCCTTTATTCCACTACAAAATGCTTTAATCTGGGCAGCTTTTTTAAAGATTTGTCATTAGTTGAAATCAATTTGCATTTTTTTTTGTTTCTTTGCATGACTGATAATCTCTGGATGATAAACACTGTAAATGTTACCCCTTTTTGAACCTGATTTTGTTTTGCATTCATTTAAATATTCTTGAGCTTGGTTATAAGATATGGTTAAATTCCTTTGAAGCAGTTTGATATTTTTGATATTGTTTTTAAGTTGTTGTTGTTGTTGTTGTTTTGTTTTGTTTTGTTTTGTTAGGGCCAGAGTAACATTCAATCTAGGGCTAATCCTTCTCAGAGAAGACCTTTCCAGTCTTCCAGCTACTCTATCCAATGCTTCATGAATCATGAGTTTCATTCTGGCTGGTGGGAGTAGTCACTGTGCTTGGTTCTGGATGATGACCACTTTCCCCTTTGATCTGCTCAGATACTTATTTTTCCAACCTCTGCTTCTTCACATATATAATGATTAATCTTCTGCTGAATATTCCATGGGAGATCTTGTGGAGTTCTCTGTGGTTTTCCCTCTTGATGACTTCCACCCTTCTGTAGTTCTGCCTTCATTTTCTCAGCTCTTCAGCTTCATCTCCCTAATTCAGAGCATCACTGGGCTCTGCCTGGGCTCCTTCTCCTTGCACCCTGGCCTGGATGCTTTGTCAGTCATAAGTTGTGGCAGTCATAAGCTTTCCTCATTTGTTTCCTGTCCCAGTGGGATCACTGTCCTTTGTGTCCACTTGAAAACCATTTTTTTCATATATTTTGTCTTTTTTTTCAAAGGCAGATTTTTTATTATGATGTCTCTGTATACTTGGCACTGCTATGTATGACCAACATTTGTTTTTTGTTTGTTTGTTATTCCGATGGGAATGTAAATCTGGTCTCTGTTACTCCAACTTTGCTGGAAACAGAGGTAGTATGCTAAAAATCTGAACCATTTTAAGCCAAGATTTAGACAGCATGAAATTGACTTAGTAGATCATAATGTAAGTAAAATCTCCCATGACGAAGAGTTTCAATTCAGTAAATTGGAATAAGCTTTCAGGATAACATGTTTTCATAGCCTGTTCAACAAATGGCTATGATAATCATAAAGGCAGTTTTCTTACCTGAGCATAACTTTTAAACCAGAGCAAATAAACACATGAGATGAGATGATGAATCAGCTTAAATTCAGAGCAAAGTGTTTGCACTCAGATCCATTAAATGCACATAAAATATCCTTTAAAATGTAACAAATAAATGAGAAGGGTTATGGAATGCTAGCTTTTCCATTTTTTGTAGAAGAGTCATTAACATGATCCATATATTAGAAAGTGGTGTGCATCTGAATGGCAGTGTTATAAAACTGATGTTCGTAACAGTGGTAACTGCTTACAATTAGTAAGTATGTGCCTGCAAGGAGTATTGTGGGATCAACCATGGTTCTATGGAAAGAATGACTAAAGATGACTACTGAATAGCAGTCAATACCAAAGGTGCAACATCTTATGTTTTATTTTGACTCTTAGATTTTCAGTTAGCTTCAAAACTTGTAAGAGTCAACAACTGCTTATGATTGTTTCCTGCCGGTATTGAGAGAACGGATTTCACCATTTCTTCATTTGTCCCCACCAAATCAGAATTTGAGGGATTTCCTTTTTAGTTTACCTATAGTATTTTATGTGGTGTCTTTCTTATAATTGTTCTGTAATAGCACAAGTGGGCTTTACCATCTATGGTGGCTGGCTGGAAACAAGCAAAATCTAATGATTCAGGTGATCATTACTTACGCTAGGATGTCCAGGCAACATGGAGGTTGCTTTTGAAGACACATTGTCCCCTGATGCTAATGGGTGGGACAGTGAGGTGCAAGCTATAAATAGTGCTTGCTTGGACATGGACTTCTCTGGACATAGACTTTTCCCCTACATCTTCAAGTTTAGAACCCAAACCTTTATCTCCCCCTGCCATTTCAGGAATTTCTTCTTCTCTATGTCATATCACATTCCAAATCATAAATCTTTTATTTTGGAGGACTGAGCTTGTTCATGATACTTTCTTTCCTGACTTACGCCTTCACTCTTTTGTGAGAGCAGAGCTGGCTTCATGAGCTTGTGATTTGAGCAATCTCACAGTGCCCTGTAAATATTTGAGGAAAAATAAATATTTGAGGAAAAAATTGACATTTATTTTCCTACCACATGGGCATAATCTGTCTGCTGTTGCTGTTTCACAGTGGCATGAGTTTGCAGGGTATTAGTGAATCACAACTTCTGACTCTTCTGCTTGAAATACCACTGCCTTTGTCAACCACCCAGCAGTTTCTTTTCTTAAAAAATTTTTGGTACCAGGGATTGAACCCAGGGATGCTTAAACACTGAACCACATCCCAGCTCATATATATATAGAGAGAAACGGTTTTGCTGAGTTGCTTAGGACCTTGCTAAGTTGTTGAGGCCGGCTTTGAACTTGCAATCCTGCCTCACCTTTCTGAGCCACTGGGATAACAGTTGTGCTCCACCACATCCAGTAGCAGTTTCTTATATGATAGCTGTGTCCCCTTCTCCATACTTACCCATTCAGAAAGAGTGGGGTTATGATTATCATGTCAATATTTTCAGACTAGCTCCCTTCCAGAAACTCTGTATTTTTTATTTTATTTTGTTTTTGCAGTGCTGAGGATTGAACCCAGAGTGTTGCACCTGATAGCCAAGCACCATACCGTTGAATGACACTGCCAGTTCCCTAGAACCTTTTATTGATTTACCCTTCCAGGTATTTAATGTTTGGTCTGGCTCAAAAGTACTTCTGATGAGAATGCTCAATAAACCAGATGTGGAATTACTACCTTGGATCTTGGAATGAATGGCTTCAGCAGTGTAATCTTAGCCAAGGGTCTTTGGATTTTAATCAACAAAACTTACTTAAGCTTTGAAAGGGAAAGCAGCACAAACATCTTCTAAACATCCAGAACAAAATCAAGTCCCTATGTTCATGGAATTGATACAGTAGGGTATCACAGTATATAGGTGCTTATACTGAGTGCTTACTGTGAACATTGGGGTGCATGCTTCACATACTTTATTTTGTTCCCCAATCAATTCTGCACATGAAATATCATTCTTATTCACATTTGTCAAAAGGAGAAATGAAGGCACAGATTAGGTTGATTGATGGAGGTCACATAGAAAAGAGTATTACAGCTAAGATTTGAATCTAAGTGATCTGGGCCCCAAATCTGAGAACTTAACTACCTCCAGCTTCTTCTAGGCAATAATGGAACACAAATATTTAAAGAAGCACAGTTTACTCTTGCTGCTTCTCTCTCTCTCTCTCTCTCTCTCTCTCTCTCCAGATTACCTTTTCTAGCTACTTCTTGAACATAGATGAAGACAGCCACATCACTATGACAGGTTCAGCTCTTACCTGTACATCAAGACTATTCGAAGCAATAAATAGGAAACTTGATCCAATTTTAAATTCTCCAAGCACAAGATCCTGATAGGCCCAAATTATTTCAGGTGTCTACTCCTGTCTTATCAGCCAAAGTCACAGAGGCAGGAGCTTTTAATAATATAAAAAGGGTTTTGAGGGCACCATGCTATGGGTAGGATAATTTCAAGTTAAAGAAACAATGTGGGTATATAAAAAATATCTGCCACATCTACATTTATTAAGGTATCATGTAGTTGGAACCTAATCCTGAATAGATAACATTTGGGCAAAGTCATGTGGACTTCATTTTGTTCCCCTAAAATTCATTTGTTGAAACCCCAATATGTTTGAATTTAGAGATAGGTCCTTTAAGAAGGTAATTAAGGATAAATGAACTCACAAGAGTGGGGCCCTAATTCAATATAACTGGTGTTCTTGTAATACAAGAGAGATACCAGGTCCATGCTTAAACAAAGAAACTGCTATTTGAGGACACAGAAGACTGGGGTTGACAAGCCAAGGGGAGAGGCCTCAGGAGAACTCTAACCTGCTGACACTTTGATCTTGGATTTGCAGATCATAAATATGGTTTCTTTTTTCTTTTAAATTTGTTGTTTATCCATCCTTCTGTGGTATTTTGTTACAGCAGCCCTAGTAAACTAATATATCATATAATCTCTGTGTGCTCCTGTTTACCTGGTTTGGAAAGGAAGAACACTGCAAATGGTAATTCTTACGGGGTTTTATACTTCTAAATTCAGATGACTCACCTTGAGTGTGGTGTTGGGTCTGGATAAACATATGTTTACTGTATCAATCAAAAGTAATTAATATCCTTTGGGGCCACAAAACAATTTTGGGTAAGATCTATTTTGTTAAGAAGGAAAGGAGAAAGATTCTCTGATCTGCCTTCACTGGGTTTTTTCTAGATGTCACATTTGTCAATTGAGAATGCATATGACAAACAGCTGCTAGGAATTTAATAATGTGTTTAATGTCTCTTCCTCATGATGAACTCAAATCTGATTTTCTACCGTTTGGTACCTGTTGTGTCTTCTGACTTTTGTTTTATTCACCTAATACCATTTTCAAATGGGGTCCTCAGAATTGAATCCAATTCTCTGAACATGGTTGGACCAGCTAAGAGAAGTTATTGACTGTCAGTTTTTATTAATGCAGCTCAAGTTTACATTAGTTTTCTTGGTGGTAATTTTTCTGGGAGTCCATTACAATTTCCAGAAAACTTTCTATAGAAATAGAGGCAGTGTTCTATCTCCTAGCTTTGTAATTTGTATAGTAGTATGCTGTTTCTCTTATTGACTCAGCAAGGACGATGTTGTTTATTTCCTCATTATCCCTGTATCTTCAATGTCTAATACATCTAGATGCTAGAAAGACCCAACATGCATTTGCCAAATTAAGTGCATATATAATTGTTTTGAAAAATTAAGATGTTAAGAAAACTTATACCTGTGAAGATGTAGGGGGCAATTTTATAACTGTTCTGAATTATCTTAATTTCTGTAGCAGATGGAGTATATTCTAGAGCAACAATTTTGAGCAAGCATGGTGAAGATAGCTGCAAGTACATACATAGGTAAGTCTTTAGAAAAATTAGTTTTATGTTTACACTGGGTATGAAATATAAAGTATTCTTTATATCTTAGTGTTGGTCAAAAAAATTTGAACAATTTTATTGTATACAATTTGAATACAAATTATTTAAGATTCTGGGTGTGGTGGTGGGGGGTAGGGAAGGGAGAAATGAGGAAAGGGTGAGAAGTGATAAAGATCCCTTTGTTTGAAGGGCTAATGAAGGACACCAACTGAGAAATGGATCATTACAGTACAGAACTGTTAGAATAGGGAACCGGTATGGTTTAAAGTGATCTTGCTCTTCTTTAGGTAACTAGTGTTGCTGAAAGCTCCATCTTTGTCCCTGAAGACAATCCAATAACAAGGACACGGTTTTGAGAAAAAGGAAAAAGGCTTATTGCTTTGCTAGCAAAGGAGAAACACAAGGAACTCCTATCCAAAAGGCTGTGATTCTGCCCATCAGCAGGAACAGGGAGCTTTTAAAGAGGTGATGAGAAAATGAGATTAGGGAGGAGAGAGCAGGAGGGAGAAGATCAGGGAAACGAAGATCAGGGAGAAGGTCAGGGAAAAGGTTGGGAAAAAGAAAAAAAAATATGTAAATTTCAAAGGGATAAGGGATACAGTCAAAGCATCAAGTGAACTTCTGTTGAACTATGAAAACTTTAATAAAGTAAAATTTATCCTCCTGTCCCGCTCAGAGCGACAGGTCAGTGAC